>JAMOIN010001518.1:0-13649 GCA_024666655.1 Dascyllus trimaculatus
TGAGCTGGGCTGCGGAGCCCGGTGTGCTGGGCTGAGCTGCTGGGGTGCCGTGTGGACAGCGTCTGCTGGGGCGCGGTGTGAACAGGCTCTGATGGAGAGCCAGGCGGGCTGTGCTGCGGTGTGCGGGGCTGCTGGGGAGCCGTGTAGACAGGCTCTTCTGTGGAGCTTTGTGAACAGGCTCTCATGGAGAGCCAGGCGGGGTGTGGTGCTTGGGTCTCCCGTGTGATGTCCCGGGGAGCCCGGTGAGCTGGACTGGGGAGCCCGGTGTGCTGGGCTGTGGTGCTGGGGAGCCTTGTGGACAGGCTCTGATGGAGAGCCAGGCGGGCCGTGGTGATGGGGGCTCCTGTGTGCTGTGATGGGGAGCCCGGTGAGCTGGGCTGGGGAGCCCGGTGTGCAGGGCTGTGGTGCTGGGGAGCCGTGTGGACAGGCTCTGCTGAGGAGCGGTGTGGACAGGCTCTGATGGAGAGCCAGGCGGGGTGTGGTGCTGGGGGGCCACTTTTTCTGTGCTGAGGAGCCCGTATAGCTGGGCTGGGGAGCCCGGTGTTCTGGGCTGTGGTGCTGGGGAGCCGTGTGGACAGGCTCTGCTGGGGAGTGGTTTGAACAGGCTCTGCTGGTGAGCGGAGTGAACAGGCTCTGATGGAGAGCCAGGCGGGCTGTGGTGCTGGGGGCCCCCGTGTGCTTTGGTCGGGAGCCCGGTGAGCTGGGCTGCGAATCCCGGTGTGCTGGGCTGTGGTGCTGGGGAGCCGTGTAGTCAGGCTCTGCTGGGGAGCGGTGTGAACAGGCTCTGCTGGGGAGTGGTGTGAATAGTCCCTGATGGAGAGCCAGGCGGGCTGTGGTGCTGGGGGGCCCGGTGTGCTGTGCTGGGGAGCCCGGTGTGCTGGGCTGTGGTGCTGGGGAGCCGTGTGGACAGGCTCTGCTGGGGAGCCGTGTGAACAGGCTCTGCTGAGGAGAGGGTTGAACAGGCTCTGATGGAGAGCAAAGCGGGCTGTGGTAATGGGGGGCCCCGTGTGCTGTGCTGGGGAGCCCGGTGTGCTGGGCTGGGGAGCCCGGTGTACTGGGCTGTGGTGCTGGTGAGCCGTGTTGACAGGCCCTGCTGGGTCGCAGTGTGAACAGGCTCTGATGGACAGCCAGGCGTTCTGTAGTGCTGGGGGCCCCCATGTGCTTTGCTGGGGAGCCCGGTGACCTGGGCCGGGGAGCCCGGTGTGCTGGGCCGGGGAACCCGCTGTGCTGGGCTGGGGAGCCCGTTGAGCTGGGCTGGGGAGCCCGGTGTGCTGGGCTGAGCTGCTGGGGTGCCGTGTTGACAGGCTCTGCTGGGGAGCGGTGTGAACAGGCTCTGATGGAGAGCCAGGCGGGCTGTGCTGCGGTGTGCGGGGCTGCTGAGGAGCCGTGTAGACAGGCTCTTCTGGGGAGCTTTGTGAACAGGCTCTCATGGAGAGCCAGGCGGGGTGTGGTGCTGGGGGCCCCCGTGTGATGTCCCGGGGAGCCCGGTGAGCTGGGCTGGGGAGCCCGGTGTGCTGGGCTGTGGTGCTGGGGAGCCTTGTGGACAGGCTCTGCTGGGGAGCGGTCTGAAAAGGCTCTGATGGAGAGCCAGGCGGGCTGTGGTGCTGGGGGGCCCCTTGTTCTGTGCTGAGGAGCCCGTTGAGCTGGCCTGGGGAGCCCGGTGTGCTGGGCTGTGGTGCTGGGGAGCCGTGTGGACAGGCTCTGCTGGGGAGTGGTTTGAACAGGCTCTGGCGGAGAGCCAGGCGGGCTGTGGTGCTGGGTGCCCCCGTGTGCTGTGATGGGGAGCCCGGTGTGCTGGGCTGGGGAGCCCGGTGTGCTGGGCTGTGGTGCTGGGGAGCCGTGTGGACAGGCTCTACTGGGGAGCGTTGTGAATAGGTTCTGATGGAAAGCCAGGCGGGCTGTGGTGCTGGGGGGCCCCGTGTGCTGTGCTGGGGAGCCCGGTGAGCTGTGCTGGGGGCCCCCGTGTGCTGAGCTTGGGACCCGGTGAGCAGGGCTGGGGAGCCCGGTGTGCTGGGCTGTGGTGCTCGGGAGCCGTGTAGACAGGCTCTGCTGCGGAGCGGTGTGAACAGTCTCTGATGGAGAGCCAGGCGGGCTGTGGTGCTGGGGGCCCCCGTGTGCTGTGCTGGGGGGCCCGGTGAGCTGGGCTGGGGATCCCACTGTGTTGTGCTGTGGTGCTGGGGAGCCTTGTAGACAGGCTTTGCTGGGGAGTGGTGTGAACAGGCTCTGTTGGACAGCCAGGCGGGCTGTGGTGCTAGGGGGCCCCGTGTGCTGTGATGGGGAGCCTGTTGAGCTGGCCTCGGGAGCCCGGTGTGTTGGGCTGTGGTGCTGGGGAGCCGTGTGGACAGGCTCTGCTGGGCAGCGGTGTGAAAAGGCTCTGCTGGTGAGCCAGGTGGGCTGTGGTGCCTGGGGGGCCCCGTGTGCTGTGCTGGAGAGCCCGTTGAGCTGGGCTGGGGAGCCCGGTATGCTGGGCTGTGCTGCTGGGGAGCCGTGTGGACAGGCATTGCTGGGGAGTGGTTTGGAAAGTATCTGCTGGACAGCCAGGCGGGCTGTGGTGCTGGGTGGCCCCGTGTGCCGTGTTCGAGAGCCCGGTGAGCTGGGCTGGGGAGCCTGGTGTGCTGGGCTGTGGTGCTGGGGAGCGGTGTGAAATGGCTCTGATGGAGAGCAAGGCGGGCTGTGGTGCTGGGGGGCCCCTACTGCTGTGCTGGGGAGCCCGTTGAGCTGGGCTTCGGAGCCCGGTGTGCTGGGCTGTGGTGCTGGCCAACCGTGTAGACAGGCTCTGCTGGGGGGCCCCGTGTGCTGTGCTGGGGAGCACGTTGAGCCTGGCTGGGGAGCCCAGTGTGCTGGGCTGTGGTGCTGGGGAGCCGTGTGGACAGGCTCTGTTGGGGAGCGGTGTGAACAGGCCATGATGGAGAGCCAGACGGGATGTGGTTCTGGGGGGCCCCGTGTGCTGTGCTGGGGAGCCGGTGAGCTGGGCTGGGGAGCCCGGTGTGCTGGGCTGTGGTGCTGGGGAGCGGTGTAGACAGGCTCTGCTGGGGAGCGGAGTGAACAGGCTCTGCTGGGGAGTGGTGTGAACAGGAACTGATGGAAAGCCGGGCGGGCTGTGGTGTTGGGGGCCCTCGTGTGCTTTACTGGGGAGCCCGGTGAGCTGGGCTGGGTAGCCCGGTGTGCTGGGCTGTGCTGCTGGGGAGGCGTGTGGACAGGCTGTGCTGGGGATTGGTTTGAACAGGCTCTGCTGGAGAGCCAGGCGGGCTGTGGTGTTGGGGGCCCCCGTGTGCTGTGCTGGTGGGCCCCCGTGTTCTGTGCTGGGTAGACCTGTGTGCTGGGCTGTGGTGCTGGGGAGCCGTGTGGACAGGCTCTGCTGGGGAGCGGTGTGAAATGGCTCTGATGGAGAGCCAGGCAGGTTGTGGTTCTGGGGGGCCCCGTGTGCTGTGCTGGGGAGCCCGTTGAGCTGGGCTTCGGAGCCCGGTGTGTTGGGCTGTGGTGCTGGGGAGCCGTGTGGACAGGCTCTGCTGGGGAGCCATTCGGGCTGTGGTGCTGGGGGGCCCCGTCTGCTGTGCTGGGGAGCCCGGTGTGCTGGGCTGGGGAGCCCCGTGTGCTGGGCTTTGGTGATGGGGAGCCGTGTAGACAGGCTCTGCTGCGGAGCGGTGTGAACAGGCTCTGATGGAGAGCCAGGCGGGCTGTGGTGCTGGGGGGCCCCGTGTGCTGTGCTGGGGAGCCCGGTGTGCTGGGCTGGGGACCCCCATGTGCTGGGCTGTGGAGCTGGGGAGCCCGGTGTGCTGGGTTTTGGTGATGGGGAGCCGTGTAGACAGACTCTGCTGCGGAGCGGTGTGAACAGGCTCTGACGGAGAGCCAGGCGGGCTGTGGTGCTGGGGGGCCCCGTGTGCTGTGCTGGGGAGCCCGGTGTGCTGGGCTGTGGTCCTGGGGAGCCGTGTGGACTGGCTGTGCTGGGGAGTGGTATGAACAGGCTCTACTGGAGAGCAACGCGGGCTGTGGTGCTGGGGGCCCCCGTGTGCTGTGCTGGTGGCCCCCGTGTGCTGTGCTGGGGGCCCCCGTTTGCTGTGCTGGTAGCCCCCGTGTGCTGTGCTTGGGAGCCCGGTGTGCTGGGCTGCGCTGCTGGGGAGCCGTGTGGACAGGCTCTGCAGCAGAGCCTAGCGGGCTGTGGTGCAGGGGGGCCCCGTGTGGTTTGCTGGAGGCCCCCGTGTTCTGTGCTGGGGGCCCCCGTGTACTGGGCTGTGGAGGCCAGTTCGCTGGGCTGCTCTGCTGGGGAGCCGTGTGGACAGGCTCTGCTGGGGAGAGGGTTGAACAGGCTCATCTGGAGAGCCAGGCGGGCTGTAGTGCTGGGGGCGCCCGTGTGCTGTGCTGGGGAGTCCGGTGAGCTGGGCTGGGGAGCCCGGTGTTCTGGGCTGTGCTGCTGGGGAGCCGTGTAGACAGGCTCTGCTGGGGAGTGGTTTGAACAGGCTCTTATGGAGAGCCATGTGGGCTGTGGTGCTTGGGGGCCTCGTGTGCTGTGTTGGGGAGCCCGGTGAGCTGGGCTGGGGAGGCCAGTGTGCTGGGCTGTGCTGCTGGGGAGCCGTGTGGGCCGGCTCTGCTTGGGAGTGGTTTGAACAGGCTCTGCTGGAGAGCCAGGCGGGCTGTGGTGCTGCGGGGCCCCGTGTGCTGTGCTGGGGAGCCCGGTGAGCTGGGCTTGGGAGCCCGTTGTGCTGGGCTTTGGTGCTGGGGAGCCGTGTAGAAAGGCTCTGCTGGGGAGCGGAGTGAACAGGCTCTGCTGGGGAGCGGTGTGAACAGTCTCTTATGGAGAGCCAGGCGGGCTGTGGTGCTGGAGGCCCCCGTGTGCTGTGCTGGGGAGCCCGGTGAGCTGGGCTAGGGAGCCCGGTGTCCTAGGGTGTGCTGCTGGGGAGCCGTGTGGACAGGCTCTCCTGGTGAGAGGGTTGAACAGGCTCATCTGGAGAGCCAGGCGGGCTGTGGTGTTGGGGTCGCCCGTGTGCTGTGCTGGGGAGTCCGGTGAGCTGGGCTCTGGTTCTGGGTAGCCGTGTGGACAGGGTCTGCTGGGAAGCCGTGTTAACAGGCTCTGATGGAGAGCCGGGCGGGCTGTGGTGCTGGGGGCCCCCGTGTGATGTGCTCGGTAGCCCGGTGAGCTGGGCTGGGGAGCCCGGAATGCTGGGCTGAGCTGCTGGGGTGCCGTGTGGAAAGGCTCTGCTGGGAAGCGGTGTGAAATGGCTCTGAGGGAGAGCCAGGCGGGCTGTGGTGCTGGGTGGCCCCGTGTGCTGTGCTCAGAAACCCGGTGAGCTGGGCTGCGGAGCCCGGTGTGCTGGGCTGAGCTGCTGGGGTGCCGTGTGGACAGCGTCTGCTGGGGAGCGGTGTGAACAGGCTCTGATGGAGAGCCAGGCGGGCTGTGCTGCGGTGTGCGGGGCTGCTGAGGAGCCGTGTAGACAGGCTCTTCTGGGGAGCTTTGTGAACAGGCTCTCATGGAGAGCCAGGCGGGGTGTGGTGCTGGGGGCCCCCGTGTGATGTCCCGGGGAGCCCGGTGAGCTGGGCTGGGGAGCCCGGTGTGCTGGGCTGTGGTGCTGGGGAGCCGGTAGCCGTGTGGACAGGCTCTGCTGTAGAGCCAGGCTCTGATGGAGAGCCAGGCGGGATGTGGTTCTGGGGGGCCCCTTGTTCTGTGCTGAGGAGCCCGGTGAGCTGGGCTAGGGAGCCCGGTGTCCTAGGGTGTGCTGCTGGGGAGCCGTGTGGAAAGGCTCTGCTGAGGAGCGGTGTGAACATTCTCTGATGGAAAGCCATGCGGGCTGTGGTGTTGGGGGCCCCCGTGTGCTGTGCTGGGGAGCCCGGTGAGCTGGGCTGTGCTGCTGGGGAGCCGTGTGGACAGGCTCTGCTGGGGAGCCAGGCGGGCATTGGTGCTGGGGGGCCCGGTGTGCTGTGCTGTGGAGCCCGGTGTGTTGGGCTGTGGTGCTGGGCAGCCGTGTAGACAGGCTCTGCTGCAGAGCGGTGTGAACAGGCTCTGATGGAGAGGCAGGCGGGCTGTCGTGCTGGGGGACCCCGTGTGCTTTGCTGGGGGTCCCAGTGAGCTGGGCTGGGGATCCCGGTGTGCTGTGCTGTGGTGCTGTTGAGCCGTGTGGACAGGCTCTGCTGGGGAGTGGTTTGAAAAGGCTCTGCTGGACAGCCAGGCGGACTGTGGTACTGGGGGCCCCAGTGTGCTGTGCTGGGGAGCCCTGTGAGCTGAGCTTAGGAGCCCGGTGTGCTGGGCTGTGGTGCTGGGGAGACGTGTGGACAGGCTCTGCTGGGGAGTGGTTTCAATAGGCTCCACTGGGGAGTGGTGTGAACAGGCCATGATGGAGAGCCAGGCGGGATGTGGTGCTGCTGGCCCCCGTGTGCTGTGCTGGGGAGCCCGGTGAGCTTGGCCGGGGAGCCCGCTGTGCTAGGCTGTGCTGCTGGGAAGCCGTGTCGACAGGGACTGCTGGGGAGTGGTTTGAACATGCTCTGCTGGGGAGCGGTGTGAACAGTCTCTGATGGAGAGCCAGGCGAGCTGTGGTGCTGGGGGCCACCGTGTGCTGTGCTGGGGAGCCCGGTTAGCTGGGTTGGGGAGCCCGGTGTGCAGGGCTGTGCTGCTGGGGAGCCGTGTGGACAGTCTCTCCTGGGAAAAGTTTGAACAGGCTTTGCTGGGGAAAGGTTTGACCAGGCTCTGATGGAGAACCAGGCGGGCTGTGGTGTTGGGGGCCCCTGTGTGCTTTGCTGGGGAGCCCGGTGAGCTGGGCTGGGGAGCCCGGTGTGCTGGGTTGTCCTGCTGGGGAGGCGTGTGGACAGGCTGTGCTGGGGAGTGGTTTGAACAGGTTCTGCTGGAGAGCCAGGCGGGCTGTGGTGCTGGGGGCCCCCGTGTGCTGTGCTGGGGGCCCCCGTGTGCTGTGTTGGCAAGCCCGGTGTCCTAGGGTGTGCTGCTGGGGAGCCGTGTGGACCGGTTCTTCTGAGGAGCGGTGTGAACAGGCTCTGATGGAAAGCCAGGCGGGCTGTGCTGCTGGGGGGCCCCGTGTGCTGTGCTGGGGAGCCCGGTGAGATGGGCTGGGGAGGCCAGTGTGCTGGGCAGTGCTGCTGGGGAGCCGTGTGGACCGGCTCTGCTTGGGAGTGTTTTGAACAGACTCTACTGGAGAGCCAGGCGGGCCGTGGTGTTGGGGGCCCCCGTGTGCTGTGCTGGGGAACCCGGTGTTCTGGGCTGGGGAGCCCGGTGTGCTGGGCTGTGCTGCTGGGGAGCCGTGTGGACAGGATCTGCTGGGGAGCGGTTTGAACAGGCTCTGATGGAGAGCCAGGCGGGCTGTGCTGCAGTGTGCTGGGCTGTGCTACTGGGGAGCCGTGTAGACAGGCTCTGCTCGGGAGCGGTGTGATCAGGCTCTGATGGAGAGCCAGGCGGGCTGTGGTGATGGGGGGCCCCGTGTGCTGTGCTGGGGAGCCCGGTGTGCTGGGCTGTGGTGCTGGGGAGCCGTGTGGACAGGCTCTGCTGGGGAGTGGTGTGAACAGGCTCTGATGGAGAGCCAGGCGTCCTGTGGTGCTGGGGGCCCCAGTGTGCTGTGTCGGGGAGCCCGGTGAGCTGGGCTGGGGAGCCCGGTGTGCTGGACTGTGGTGCTGGGGAGCCGTGTGGACAGGCTCTGCTGTGGAGCGGTGTGAACAGGCTCTGATGGAGAGCCAGGAGGGCTGTTGTGCTGGGGGGCCCCGTGTTCTGTGCTGGGGAGCCCGGTGATATCGGCTATGGAGCCCGGTGTGCTGGGCTGTGCTGCTGGGGAGCCGTCTGAAGAGGCTTTGCTGGAGAGCCAGGCGGGCTGTGGTGCCGGGGGCCCTCGTGTCCTGTGCTGGCGAGCCCGGTGAGCTTGGCTGGGGAGCCCAGTGTGCTGGGCTGTGCTGCTGGGTAGCCCTGTAGACAGGCTCTTCTGGGGAGCGGTGTGAACAGGCTCTGATGCAGAGCCAGGTGGGCTGTGGTGCTGGGGAGCCCGGTGTGCTGGGCTGTGGTGCTGGGGAGCCGTGTGGACAGGCTCTGATGGGGAGAGGGTATACCAGGCTCTGATGGAGAGCCAGGCGGGCTGTGGTGCTGGGGGGCCCCGTGTGCTGTGCTCGGGAGCCCAGTGAGCTGGGCTTCGGATCCCAGTGTGCTGGGCTATGGTGCTGGGAAGCCGTGTGGACAGGCTCTGATGGGGAGAGGGTATAACAGGCTCTGATGGAGAGCCAGGCGGGCTGTGGTGCTGGGGGGCCACGTGTTCTGAGCTGGGGAGCCCGGTGAGGTGGGCTGGGAAGCCCGGTGTGCTTGGCTGTGGTGCTGGGGAGCCGTGGTGGACCGGCTCTGCTGGGGAGCGTTGTGAACAGGCTCTGATGTAGAGCCTGGTGGGCTGTGGTGCTGGGGGGCCCCCGTGTGCTTTGCTGGGGAGCCCGGTGAGGTGGGCTGGGGAGCCCGGTGTGCTGGGCTGTGGTGCTGGGGAGCAATGTTTTCAGGCTCTGCTGGGGAGCGGTGTGAAATGGCTCTGATGGAGAGCCCTGCGGGCTGTTGTGCTGGGGGGCCCCGTGTTCTGTGCTGGGGAGCCGGGTGAGCTTGGCTGGGGAGCCCGGTGTGCAGGGCTGTGGTGCCGGGGAGCCGTGTAGACAAGCTCTGATCGGGAGCGGTGTGAACAGGCTCTGCTGGGGAGCGGTGTGAAAAGGCACTGATGGAGAGCCAGGCGGGTTGTGGTGCTGGGGGGCCACGTGTGCCGTACTGGGGAGCCCGGTGAACTGGGCTGGGGAGCCCGGTGTGCTGGGCTGTTCTGCTGGGGAGCCGTGTGGACAGGCTGTTCTGGGGACCGGTCTGGACAGGCTCTGCTGGACAGCCAGGCGGGCTGTGGTGCTGGGGTGCCCAGTGTGCTGTGCTGGGGAGCCCGTTGAGCTGGGCTGGGGAGCCCGGTGTGCTGGGGAGCCGTGTGGACAGGCTCTGCTGGAGAGCTGTATGAACAGGCTCTGATGGAGAGCAAGGCGGGCTGTTGTGCTGGGGGGCGACGTGTGCTGTGCTGGAGAGCCAGGTGAGCTGGGCTGGGGAGCCCGGTGTGATGGGCTGTGGTGCTGGGGAGCCGTGTAGACGGGCTCTGCTGGGGAGCTGTATGAACAGGCTCTGATGGAGAGCAAGGCGGGCTGTTGTGCTGGGGGACCCCGTGTGCTGTGCTGGAGAGCCAGGTGAGCTGGGCTGGGGAGCCCGGTGAGCTGGGCTGTGGTGCTGGTGAGCCGTGTAGACAGGCTCTGCTGGGGAGTGGTGTGAACAGGCACTGATGGAAAGCCCGGCGGGCTGTGGTTTTGGGGGCCCCCGTGTGCTTTCCTGGGGAGCCCGGTGAGCTGGGCTGGGGAGCCCGGTGTGCTGGGCTGTGCTGCTGGGGAGGCGTGTGGACAGGCTGTGCTGGGGAATGGTTTGAACAGGCTCTGCTGGAGAGCCAGGTGGGCTGTGGTGCAGGGGGCACCCCGTGTGCTGTGCTGGGGAGCCCGGTGAGCTGGGCTGGGGAGCCCGGTTTCCTAGGGTGTGCTGCTGGGGAGCCGTGTTTTCAGGCTCTGCTGGGGAGCGGTGTGAAATGGCTCTGATGGAGAGCTCGGCGGGCTGTTGTGCTGGGGGGCCCCGTGTTCTGTGCTGGGGAGCCGGGTGAGCTGGGCTGGGGAGCCCGGTGTGCAGGGCTGTGGTGCTGGGGAGACGTGTAGACAAGCTCTGCTGGGGAGCGGTGTGAAAAGGCTCTGCTGGGAAGCGGTGTGAAAAGGCACTGATGGAGAGCCAGGCGGGTTGTGGTGCTGGGGGGCCCCGTGTGCCGTGCTCGGGAGCCCGGTGAACTGGGCTGGGGAGCCCGGTGTGCTGTTCTGTGCTGCTGGGGAGCGGTGTGAACAGGCTCTGATGGAGAGCCAGGCGGGCTGTGGTGCTGGGGGCCCCCGTGTGCTGTGCTGGGGAGCCCGGTGAGGTGGGCTGGGGAGCCCGGTGAGCTGGGCTGTGCTGCTGGGCAGCCGTGTGGACAGGCTCTGCTGGGGACTGGTTTGAACAGGCTCTTCTGGAGAGCCAGGCGGGCTGTGGTGCTGGGGGCCCCCGTGTGATGTCCCGGGGAGCCCGGTGGACAGACTGTGCTGGGGAGTCCGGTGAGGTGGGCTGGGGAGCCCGGTGAGCTGGGCTGTGCTGCTGGGGAGCCGTGTGGACAGGCTCTGCTGGGGAATGGTTTGAACAGGCGTTTCTGGAGAGCCAGGCGGGCTGTGGTGCTGGGGGCCCCCGTGTGATGTCCCGGGGAGCCCGGTGAGCTGGCCTGGGGAGCCCGGTGTGCTGGGCTGTGCTGCTGGGGAGCCATGTGGACAGGCTCTGCTGCGGAGCGCTGTGACCAGGCTCTGATGGAGAGCCAGGCGGGCTATGGTGCTGGGGGGGCCCGTGTGCTTTGCTGGGGAGCCCGGTGAGCTGGGCTGGGGAGCCCGGTGTGCTGGGCTGTTGTGCTGGGGAGCCGTGTAGACAGGCTCTGCTGTGGAGGGGTGTGAACAGGCTTTGTTGGAGAGCCAGGCGGGCTGTGGTGCTGGGGGCCCCCGTATGCTGGGCTGGGGAGCCCGGTGTGCTGGGATGTGCTGCTGCGGAGCCGTGTGGAAAGGCTGTGCTTGGGAATGGTTTGAACAGGCTCTGCTGGAGAAACAGGCGGGCTGTGGTTCTGGGGGCCCCCGTGTGCTGTGCTGGGGAGAAAGGTGAGCTGGGCTGGGGAGCCCAATGTGCTGGGCTGTGCTGCTGCGGAGCCGTGTGGACCGGCTCTGCTTGGGAATAGTTTGAACAGGCTCTGCTGGAGAGCCAGGCGGTCCGTGGTGCTGGGGGCCCCCGTGTGCTGTGCTGGAGAACCCGGTGTGCTGGGCTGTGCTGCTGGTGAGCCGCGTGGACAGGCTCTGCTGGGGAGCGGTGTGAACAGGCTCTGCTGGAGAGCCAGGCGGGCTGTTCTGCGGTGTGCTGGGCTGTGCTGCTTGGGAGCCGTTTAGACAGGCTCTGCTGGGGAGTGGTTTGAACAGGCTCTCTTGGGGACTGGTTTGAACAGGCTCTGCTGGGGAGCCAGGCGGGCTGTGGTGCTGGGGGGCCCCGTGTGCTGTGTTGGGGAGCCCGGTGAGCTGGGCTGGGGAGCCCGGTGTGCTGGGCTGTGGTGCTGGGGAGCCGTGTAGACAGGCTCTGCTGGGGAGCGGAGTGAACAGGCTCTGCTGGGGAGCGGTGTGAACAGTCTCTGATGGAGAGCCACGCGGGCTTTGGTGCTGGGGGCCCCCGTGTGCAGTGCTGGGGAGCCCGGTTAGCTGGGGTGGGGAGCCCGGTGTGCAGGGCTGTGCTGCTGGGGAGCCGTATGGACAGTCCCTGCTGGGGATAGGTTTGAAAAGGCTCTGATGGAGAGCCAGGCGGGCTGTGGTGTTGGGGGCCCCCGTGTGCTTTGCTGGGGAGCCCGGTGAGCAAGGCTGGGGAGCCCGGTGTGCTGGGCTGTGCTGCTTGGGAGGCGTGAGGACAGGCTGTGCTGGGGAGTGGTTTGAACAGGCTCTGCTGGAGAGCCAGGCGGGCTGTGGTGCTGGGGGCCCCCGTGTGCTGTGCTGCGGAGCCCGGTGAGCAGGGCTGGGGAGCCCGGTGTGCTAGGCTGTGGTGCTGGGGGGCCCCGTGTGCTGTGCTGCGTAGCCCGGTGAGATCGGCTGTGGAGCCCGGTGTGCTGGGCTGTGTTGCTGGGGTGCCGTGTAGACAGGCTCTGCTGGGGAGCGGTGTGAACAGGCTCTGATGGAAATCCAGGTGTGCTGTGGTGTTGGGGGCCCCCGTGTGTTGTGGTGGGGAGCCAGGTGAGCTGGGCTGGGGAGCACGGTGAGCTGGGCTGTGGAGTCCGGTGTGCTGGGCTGTGCTGCTGCGGAGCCGTGTGGACATGCTCTGTTGGGGAGTAATTTGAACAGGCTCTGCTGGAGAGCCAGGCGGGCTGTGGTGTTGGGGGCCCCGGTGTGCTGTGCTGGGGAGCCCGGTGAGCTGGGCTTGGGAGCCCGGTGTCCTAGACTGTTCTGCTGGGGAGCCGTGTAGAAAGGTTCTGCTGGGGAGCGGTGTGAACAGGCACTGATGGAAAGCCAGGCGGGCTATGGTGTTGGGGGCCCCCGTGTGCTGGGCTGGGGAGCCCGGTGAGCTGGGCTGTGGTGCTGGGGAACCATGTAGCCAGGCTCTGCAGGGGAGTGGTGTGAAAAGGCTCTGATGGAGAGCCAGGTGTTCTATGGTGCTGGGGGCCTCGTGTGCTGTGCTTGGGAGCCCGGTGTGCTGGGCTGTGCTGCTGGGGAGCCGTGTGGACAGGCTCTGCTGGGGAATGGTTTGAAAAGGCTCTGCTGGAGAGCAAGGCGGGCTGTGGTACTGGGGGCCCCCGTGTGCTGTGCTGGGGAGCCCGGTGAGCATAGCTTTGGAGCCCGGTGTCCTAGGCTGTGCTGCTGGGGAGCCGTGTAGACAGGCTCTGCTGGGTAGCGGTGTGAACAGGCTCTGATGGAAAGCCAGGCAGGCTGTGGTGTTGGGGGTCCCCGTGTGCTGTGCTGGGGAGCACGGTGAGCTGGGCTGGGGAGCCCAGTGTTCTGGGCTGTGCTGCTGGGGAGGCGTGTGGACAGGCTCTGCTGCGGAGGGGTGTGAACAGGACCTGATGGAGAGCCAGGCGGGCTGTGGTGCTGGGGGCCCCCGTGAGCTGTGCTCAGGAGCCCGGTGAGCTGGGCTGGGGATCCCTGTGTGCTTTGCTGTGGTGATGGCGAGCCGTGTACACAGGCTGTGCTGTTGAACGGTGTGAACATGCTCTGATGGAGAGCCAGCCGGGCTGTGGTGCTTGGGGCCCCCGTGTGCTGTACTCGGGAGCCCAGTGAGCTGGGCTTCGGAGCCCAGTGTGCTCGGCTGTGGTGCTGGGAAGCCGTGTGGAAAGGCTCTGCTGGGGAGAGGGTTGAACAGGCTCTGACGGAGAGCCAGGCGGGCTGTTGTGCTGGGTAGCCCAGTGTGCTGTGCTGGGGGGGCCCGTGTGCTGTGTTGGGGAGCCCGTTGAGTTGGGCTGGGGAGCCCGGTGTGCTGGGCTGTGGTGCTGGGGAGCCGTGTGGACAGGCTCTGCTGGGGAGAGGGTTGAACAGGTTCTGATGGAGAGCCAGGCGTGCTGTGGTGCTGGGGGGCCCCGTGTGCTGTGCTGGGGAGCCCGGTGTGCTGGGCTGTCGTGCTTGGGAGCCGTGTGGACAGGCTCTGCTGCAGAGCGGTGTGAACAAGCTCTGCTGGAGAGCCAGGCGGGCTGTGGTGCTGGGGGGCCCGTGTGCCTTGCTGGGGAGCCCGGTGACATCGGCTGGGGAGCCCGGTGTGCTGGGCTCTGCTGCTGGGGAGCCCTGTGGACAGGCTCTACTGGGGAGCAGTGTAAACAAGCTCTGCTGGAGAGCCAGGCGGCCTGTGGTTCTGGGGGCCCCCGTGTCCAGTGCTGGGGAGCCCGGTAAGCAGGGCTGGGGAGCCCGGTAAGCTGGGCTGTGCTGGTGGGGAGCCGTGTAGACGGGCTGTGGTGGGGAGCGGTGTGAACAGTTTCTGCTGGGGAGCGGTGTGAACAGTCTCTGATGGAGAGCAAGGAGGGCTGTGGTGCTGGGGGGCCCCGTGTGCTGTGCTCGGGAGCCCGGTGTGCTGGTCTGTGGTGCTGGGGAGCCGTGTGGACAGG
>JAMOIN010000271.1:0-13599 GCA_024666655.1 Dascyllus trimaculatus
CACACACACACACTAACACACTAACACACACACACACACACACACACACACACACACACACACACTAACACACACAACCACACACTAACACACTAACACACACACACTAACACACACTAACACACACTAACACACACACACACACACCGACTGAACTGTTTGCTGCTCAGACTGAAGACGTCTGAAGGATCCACGTCAACCTGAAGACCTCAGACCTGCAGCAGGGTCTCTGTTGACCAGCTGAACCTGATGAAACACCTGAGGAGGCCTGACACACCTGCAGCAGAACAGCTGACTCAGACACGGAGGAGGTTCAACAGGTGTTTATTCAGTAGAAAATAAAGAGAAGCGTGGAGGCGAGCGGTCAGAAGTCCAACCACTCGGTCATGTAGATGCAGCTGGACGGAGAGATCTCCCCTCCTTCGTGGCAGTCCTCGAACACCTGCAGAAACAGACCAATCAGCTCAGAGGAAGCTCTGACAGCAGCCTCAGGTGTGTCGGTGCGAGCCGTTACCGGGCAGAGTCCGCAGGGCGTCTTGACGAGGCCGGTGGGCTGGATGACGGCGTTCACGCCCCGATACAGCTTCACCTGTCCGTCCACGCTGCCCACCGTGCCCTCCTTCGCCGCGATCACCGTCATCTCCACCTTCCCGTCGTAGATCAGCGTGTTGAGGATGGTCTCGATGTCGTCCATCGACAGATCCACCTGCAGGAACACACCTGTCTGTCAGCTCAGCCTCCACCTGAGGCTCATGTGATTGGCGGTTGGGGTGTGAGGTCACCTTGCTGATGCCCAGCTCACAGATGTACTTCCAGACTTCGTGCGACGTGGCGAAGGAGCTGTTCCTCTGAACCATCGGACTCTGCTTGCTGTCCCTCGCAGCTTCAGCCTCGACACAGAACACACAGGTGAGGTCACGTGACCCACAAACACACCTGTCCAGCAGCAAACCTCAAACCACAGTGATGTCATCGCGAGTCTGACTGTCCCTAACTGGTTTCATGTGGACCAGCGCCGCCCCCTGCTGGTCCCAGTAACACCCTGACTGCTGTGTCCAGTTTAAATGAGGGTTTTTACTTTGCTCTGCAGGAACTTGAAGCACTGCTGGTTCAGAACCTCCACGAACTCGGACTCGAAGTCCTGGTCGCTGTACCAGGCGCCGCCCGTCACCGAGCGGTCGGGCTGCAGGTTGTACAGCATGTAGACCTTCTTCTTGGAGGCCTGGAGACAGACAAAGGAGGAGAGCAGAGTTATGGATCAGCTATTGATCAGGGACTAGTGATCAGTGATTAGTGATGCTGGACTCACAGCCACAGACTTCACAGCCTTGATGAGCTTCTTGCTCTCCAGGTTCTTCAGGATCTTGTTGATCTCCGTCAGAGGAAGGTTGCTCTTAAAGCGAATGTCTCTGCTCCAGATCCCTGCAGATACACACACAGTAAAACACACACAGTAACACACACAGTAACACACACAGCAACACACACAGCAACACACACAGTAACACACACAATAACACACACAGTAACACACACAGTAACACACACACAATAACACACACACAGTAACACACACAGTAACACACACAGTAACACACACAGCAACACACACAGTAACACACACAGTAACACACACAGCAACACACACAGTAACACACACAATAACACACACACAGTAACACACACAGTAACACACACAGTAACACACACAGCAACACACACAGTAACACACACAGTAACACACACAGTAACACAGTAACACACACAGTAACACACACAGCAACACACACAGTAACACACACAGCAACACACACAGTAACACACACAATAACACACACACAGTAACACACACAATAACACACACACAGTAACACACACAATAACACACACACAGTAACACACACACAGTAACACACACAGTAACACACACAGTAACACACACACAGTAACACACACAGTAACACACACACAGTAACACACACAGTAACACACACAGTAAAACACACAGTAACACACACAGTAACACACACAGTAACACACACACAGTAACACACACAGTAACACACACACAGTAACACACAGTAACACACACAGTAACACACACAGTAACACACACACAGTAACACACAGTAACACACACACAGTAACACACACAGTAGCACACACACAGTAACACACACACAGTAACACACACAGTAACACACACAGTAACACACACACAGTAACACACAGTAACACACACACAGTAACACACACAGTAACACACACACAGTAACACACACACAGTAACACACACAGTAACACACACACAGTAACACACACAGTAACACACACACAGTAACACACACACAGTAACACACACAGTAGCACACACACAGTAACACACACACAGTAACACACACAGTAACACACACAGTAACACACAGTAACACACAGTAACACACACACAGTAACACACAGTAACACACAGTAACACAGTAACACACACACAGTAACACACAGTAACACAGTAACACACAGTAACACACAGTAACACAGTAACACACAGTAACACACAGTAACACAGTAACACACACAGTAACACACAGTAACACAGTAACACACACACAGTAACACACAGTAACACAGTAACACACACACAGTAACACACAGTAACACACACAGTAACACACACACAGTAACACAGTAACACACACACAGTAACACAGTAACACAGTAACCCCCCCCCCCCCAGCTGTACCTTTGTTCCCGGCGTCCTCTATGATCTGATAAACCAGCTTCTCCTGATTGTCTGAACCTTTCATTTTACTGGAACAAACCAACACCGAGGATCAGCTCCACATTAATCAACACGAGCTCATTAGTAACGGCTCCAGGTGAGCTTACCTGGCGCTCTGAGTGTCCTTCAGTCTGTACAGCAGACCTGAGCTGTTCCTCAGCAGGTCCAGTTGACCCTGGAACAACAGGACAGCTGATCAATAACCGATCACACCGATCACACTCCCCTCATCTCTGAGCTCCTCCTCCACAGAGTCGAGGCAGCAGGTGTAAAATAAAACCACACCTGGAAACATCTGGGGGAGGGGGGAGGGGGGAGGGGGGAGGGAGGAGGGAGGCTGAGATGGAGCCACTGACCAGGGACAGCAGCTTGTTGATGGCCATGGCTCTCTGCTGAGGCTCCAGGTGAGGCAGGTCGTTCTGGATCACCTGGTCTGTGATTCCATGAGGAAACTGGAGACACAGTTCTTTGATCCTGGACACACACACACACACACACACACACACACACACACACACACACACACACAGGTGAGTGTAATAAAGGACCTGGTAACGTGGGTGGAGGTGTTTCCTCCTCCTGGATCTGGACCGGACCCCCCACCACCACCGCGGACTGCCTGGTTCCGGTCCCTACCTGGCTCTGAGCTCCACCTGGACGTGGTTCCGGGGACTAAAACACTGAGACTCTGATTCGGCAGCCCGTCCAGAACAGCAGCCAGAACCGTTCCCCTCCGACCCTCCGACCCGGTCCCTGAGAGCAGCCCCGCTCCGAGCCGGGAGGAGTCCACGTCCCGTTCACAAGAGCCGGACTCCCGCCGAAGGGACCGGACTCCGGCTGCTGTCCAGGACGGCTGGTTGGGAGCTCAGGTTTTCTCCGTGCGGCTCATTTTAAGCAGGTAAAGCGGAATGTGACAGAACTCAGGCGGGGTCCTGACAGCGGAGCCCGGAGGACCGGGAGCCTCCAGAGGACCGGGAGTGTCTCACCTGTTCTCCACCTCCGCGGGGTCCGACAGGTTGGTCTCCTTCTTCACCTTCACCTCGGCCATTTGAACGGACCCTCTGGTTCTCTGTTAGCTGCTAGCTGTTAGCTGTTAGCCTGGGAGCTAATGTTGTCAAACAGGCGTGCGCACTGACGGGGTCCTTAAATCCTCTGGCAGCCGGAGGTGTCCCGGAAACCGCCTGATGAGAAACACGAGGAGTTTCCGGTTCCTGCCCAAGAACCGTGGATGAGTTATCTCTGGTGTTTGGTCGTTTTAATACATTATCCCTTTTTGTAATAAAGCTGTTGTTTGGTTCCTAAATAAATGATTAAGTCCTCAGATTTCAGTCCTCAGGAACCTTAAAGCTCTAAACTCCTTCCTGTTGACGGGGCAGCCCGGCGGGGCGGGCGGGGCCACGTGTCTCCAGGCTGCCGTCGTTCTGACGGTTAAAACGAGCGCTCCTCCGGGACCGAGGCCGTTGCCATGGAGACGCTCCTGTAAACGCAGCGACGGTTGGAGAATCTGAAGACCCGCAGCTCCACCCGCAGCTCCACCCGCAGCTCCACCCGCAGGTCTGTCTACCGCCTGTTTACTGTTTGTTGTTTGTTTGTTTACTGTTTGTTTGTTTGTTGCTGTTGCTTCGGTGAAGTTGTGGAACTCCGGACTGGGAGGAGCATGCGCAGATGCGTCTCTTCATGAACATGTTTCTGATCGTTTCCTGATGATCGATTCATTGATTGATCATTTCTGTTTGTCAAATGAGATTTTAAATCTGTGGATTCAGAATCAACAGAAGCTGCTGCTCACTGGACGATCAATAATCGATCAGGTTATTGGTTCTTTGGATACTTCAGGTACGTCCAGTCATGATTTACTAAAGTGAAGCAGCTCCTCCTCAGCAGACTGATTGATCGATTGACTGATTGATCGATTGATTGATCGATTGACTGATTGATTGATTGACTGATTGACTGATTGACTGACTGATCGATTGATTGATTGATCCATTGACTGATTGGCAGGTAGCTGTTGCCATGGCAGCGGGGGCGGTGTCAGCTCCACTCATCATTCCAATGATCCAACTGCCGACTCACAGAGTGAAGAACCACATCGACACCAGCACACCTGTCTGCATCCAGTCAGGTAAACACACACCTGTCTGTCCAGCTGTTTACCTGTCGTCCCACCTGAGCGTCCTACCCTTTAGAGACACACTTGGAGCTCTCTGATTGGTTAGAGGCTCCGTCTACCTGCACTTTACATTCCACAAGCTTTTGCACCTTTTTTGCCAAACCTGCCAACATGATTTCTAACTAATGGACCAAACAACGGCTTCATGTCGGCGTGTGTTTCCTGGTCATCAGAAAACACACACATGTCAGCAGGTGTGTGTGTGTGTGTGTGTGTGTGTGTGTGTGCAGACTCTGCAGGTGTGCAGATCTTCTACACGGTGGACGGGTCGCGGCCGGCGGCGGGCAGCAGGAGGTACAGTGAACCCGTCCTGCTGCCTGCAGGTCGGGTGTCTGTCAGAGCTGTGGCTGAGACCAGGTAAGGCTCACCTGAGGACAGGTGCTCACAGGTGTGTTAAAGCTGCACCTGTCAGGTAACGTCTGTGTGAATAAAGTTTGAATGTGCTGCAGCGACGGCAGGCAGAGCTCCGTGGTGACGAAGGTGTTCTCCGTGGATCAGGCAGGTGGCAGGACGGACCTGGAGGTCCTGCAGGGCAGACAGCAGGTAAGCAAACACCTGCAGACACCTTCAGCTGCAGACTCCATTTCCCATCAGCCCCAGCTGTTCGTTCCAACAGTCACCTGTTTCTGTTCCAGCCTCCGTCTGAAGGAACGGCCTGTTCTACTGAGAACTCTGGTTCTTCACTGAGGCCTACAGGTGAGTCACTCAGTTCACCTGAGTCCTCCTCAGTTCACCTGAGTCCTCCTCAGCTCACCTGAGTCCTCCTCAGCTCACCTGAGTCCTCCTCAGCTCACCTGAGTCCTCCTCAGTCTCTGATGTTTCAGAGCAGAAGAACACTTTGGGATTGAAGAGCATCAGATGATCAGCTGTTCTCTCCTTTTGGTTCTTCTCTACTTTAAATCTGAATTTCTTTTTATTCATATTTTTTATTCTTTTATTTTGTCTTTTCTAAACTCGTTTCTTTCTCTTTATGTTCCGTCTCAGTGACGCTGAGGTCACAGGATTCATTGGTTTATTTGTCTGTCTTATTTTATTTTAATTTATTTAATTTATTTTATTTTATTTTTATTTATTTTTATTTAATTTTATTTAATTTTATTTTTTCCACCTCAGGAAGCAGAAAAGTGATATTATGGCTCCATCAGAGAAGTGATGTGACTTCAGTTAAATATTAATTATGTCATCAAATCAACCAAAAGTATAAAACGTTTAATGGACCAACACTTTTAGAAAACATAACAGACCGTGGCTCTGAACACCTCCTGACCTGCTGTCTGTCTTCAGAGCCGAGGATGATGGGAAACGTCTGTCCTCAGTCAGGTCCTCGTTTCCTGAACAGTCGGTTCGGTTCTGGGACCCAGTCGGAGGTAAACCGACGCTTCATCTGTTTCCTGTGAGCTGCTGACAGTCTGTGAGCTCTTATTGTGGTGTACTTCCTGTCTGTCAGGGGTCAGGTGACCTGAGCAGCATGCCGGCGTCCCGCCTCCAGCGACAGACTGACTTCCTGCGGTACAAACAGACCTCCACCCAGAAGTATGTGGACAGCTGCTCATCAGGATACGAGGAGGAGCGTCCACAAACTTCTGGCCTCAGAGAGCCAATCAGAACGCTCAGAACACTTTACACTCTCAGTCTGTCCGTCCAGGTGTCCTCAGTCTGTCTGTCCGTCCAGGTGTCCTCAGTCTGTCTGTCCGTCCAGGTGTCCTCAGTCTGTCTGTCCAGGTGTCCTCAGTCTGTCTGTCCAGGTGTCCTCAGTCTGTCTGTCTGTCCAGGTGTACTCAGTCTGTCTGTCCGTCCAGGTGTCCTCAGTCTGTCTGTCCAGGTGTCCTCAGTCTGTCTGTCTGTCCAGGTGTCCTCAGTCTGTCTGTCCGTCCAGGTGTACTCAGTCTGTCTGTCTGTCCAGGTGTCCTCAGTCTGTCTGTCCGTCTGTCCAGGTGTATCCGGTGTCTGAGTCTCCGTCCGTCGGACCCGTTGGCTCGGTTCTGTGCTCAGTGTGGAGCCGTGGTTCCTCCGTTACCTGGCCAGAGGCTGCCCCCTGCTGAGGGAGGACAGGTACTGCACACACACCTGAGAGAGTCAGTGTCCAGGTGAACACAGGTGACCTAATGGTGTGTGTGTGTGTGTGTGTGTGTGTGTGTGTGTGTGTTGTCAGATGCTGCTGTGTGTGTTCTGTAACAGTTCGGTTCCTGCCAACACTCAGAACTGTTTGATCTGTGAAGCTCCGATCGATCAGCAGCTGCAGCCGCAGGCCAGTCGCACTCTGCAGGTAAACACACAACAGGTAGACACACAACAGGTAAACACACAACAGGTAAACACACAACAGGTAAACACACAACAGGTAAACACACAACAGGTAAACACACAACAGGTAAACACACAACAGGTAGACACACAACAGGTAAACACACAACAGGTAAACACACAACAGGTAAACACACAACAGGTAAACACACAACAGGTAAACACACAACAGGTAGACACACAACAGGTAGACACACAACAGGTAGACACACAACAGGTAGACACACAACAGGTAAACACACAACAGGTAGACACACAACAGGTAAACACACAACAGGTAAACACACAACAGACACACAACAGGTAAACACACAACAGGTAAACACACAACAGGTAAACACACAACAGGTAAACACACAACAGACACACAACAGGTAAACACACAACAGACACACAACAGGTAAACACACAACAGACACACAACAGGTAGACACACAACAGGTAAACACACAACAGGTAAACACACAACAGACACACAACAGGTAGACACACAACAGGTAAACACACAACAGGTAAACACACAACAGGTAAACACACAACAGACACACAACAGGTAAACACACAACAGGTAAACACACAACAGGTAAACACACAACAGGTAAACACACAACAGACACACAACAGGTAAACACACAACAGACACACAACAGGTAGACACACAACAGGTAAACACACAACAGGTAAACACACAACAGGTAAACACACAACAGACACACAACAGGTAAACACACAACAGACACACAACAGGTAGACACACAACAGGTAGACACACAACAGGTAAACACACAACAGGTAAACACACAACAGACACACAACAGGTAAACACACAACAGACACACAACAGGTAGACACACAACAGGTAAACACACAACAGGTAAACACACAACAGGTAAACACAACAGGTAAACACACAACAGGTAGACACACAACAGGTAAACACACAACAGGTAAACACAACAGGTAAACACACAACAGGTAGACACACAACAGGTAAACACACAATAGGTAAACACACAACAGGTAAACACACAACAGACACACAACAGGTAAACACACAACAGGTAAACACACAACAGGTAAACACACAACAGACACACAACAGGTAAACACACAACAGGTAAACACACAACAGACACACAACAGGTAAACACACAACAGACACACAACAGGTAAACACACAACAGACACACAACAGGTAAACACACAACAGACACACAACAGGTAGACACACAACAGGTAAACACACAACAGGTAAACACACAACAGACACACAACAGGTAGACACACAACAGGTAAACACACAACAGGTAAACACAACAGGTAAATACACAACAGGTAAACACACAACAGGTAAACACACAACAGACACACAACAGGTAAACACAAAACAGGTAAACACACAACAGACACACAACAGGTAAACACACAACAGGTAAACACACAACAGGTAAACACACAACAGGTAAACACACAACAGACACACAACAGGTAAACACACAACAGACACACAACAGGTAAACACACAACAGACACACAACAGGTAGACACACAACAGGTAAACACACAACAGGTAAACACACAACAGGTAAACACACAACAGACACACAACAGGTAAACACACAACAGGTAAACACACAACAGGTAAACACACAACAGGTAAACACACAACAGGTAGACACACAACAGGTAAACACACAACAGGTAAACACACAACAGGTAAATACACAACAGGTAAACACACAACAGGTAAACACACAACAGGTAAACACAACAGGTAAATACACAACAGGTAGACACACAACAGACACACAACAGGTAAACACACAACAGGTAAACACACAACAGACACACAACAGGTAAACACACAACAGGTAAACACACAACAGACACACAACAGGTAAACACAACAGGTAAACACACAACAGGTAAACACACAACAGGTAAACACACAACAGGTAAACACACAACAGACACACAACAGGTAAACACACAACAGGTAAACACACAACAGACACACAACAGACACACAACAGACACACGACAAGTAAACACACAGAAAGTCTATTTTTTATTTATTTTTTTCTGTACATGTTGTGTGTCTCTGTTGTTGTGTACATGTTGTGTGTCTCCGTCGTTGTGTACATGTTGTGTGTCTCTGTCGTTGTGTACATGTTGTGTGTCTCTGTTGTTGTGTACATGTTGTGTGTCTCTGTTGTTGTGTACATGTTGTGTGTCTCTGTTGTTGTGTACATGTTGTGTGTCTCCGTTGTTGTGTACATGTTGTTTGTCTCTGTTGTTGTGTACATGTTGTGTGTCTCTGTTGTTGTGTACATGTTGTGTGTCTCTATCGTTGTGTACATATTGTGTGTGTCTCTGTTGTTGTGTACATGTTGTGTGTCTCTGTTGTTGTGTACATGTTGTGTGTCTCTATCGTTGTGTACATGTTGTGTGTCTCTGTTGTTGTGTACATGTTGTGTGTCTCTGTTGTTGTGTACATGTTGTGTGTCTCTGTTGTTGTGTACATGTTGTGTGTCTCCGTTGTTGTGTACATGTTGTGTGTCTCCGTTGTTGTGTACATGTTGTGTGTCTCCGTTGTTGTGTACATGTTGTGTGTCTCCGTTGTTGTGTACATGTTGTGTGTGTCTCTGTTGTTGTGTACATGTTGTGTGTCTCCGTTGTTGTGTACATGTTGTGTGTCTCCGTTGTTGTGTACATGTTGTGTGTCTCTATCGTTGTGTACATGTTGTGTGTCTCTGTTGTTGTGTACATGTTGTGTGTCTCTGTTGTTGTGTACATGTTGTGTGTCTCCGTTGTTGTGTACATGTTGTGTGTCTCCGTTGTTGTGTACATGTTGTGTGTCTCCGTTGTTGTGTACATGTTGTGTGTGTCTCTGTTGTTGTGTACATGTTGTGTGTCTCTGTTGTTGTGTACATGTTGTGTGTCTCTATCGTTGTGTACATGTTGTGTGTCTCTATCGTTGTGTACATGTTGTGTGTCTCTGTTGTTGTGTACATGTTGTGTGTCTCCGTTGTTGTGTACATGTTGTGTGTCTCTGTTGTTGTGTACATGTTGTGTGTCTCTGTTGTTGTGTACATGTTGTGTGTCTCTATCGTTGTGTACATGTTGTGTGTCTCTATCGTTGTGTACATGTTGTGTGTCTCTGTTGTTGTGTACATGTTGTGTGTCTGTTGTTGTGTACATGTTGTGTGTCTCTGTTGTTGTGTACATGTTGTGTGTCTCCGTCGTTGTGTACATGTTGTGTGTCTCTGTTGTTGTGTACATGTTGTGTGTCTCTGTTGTTGTGTACATGTTGTGTGTCTCCGTCGTTGTGTACATGTTGTGTGTCTCTGTTGTTGTGTACATGTTGTGTGTCTCTGTTGTTGTGTACATGTTGTGTGTCTCTGTTGTTGTGTACATGTTGTGTGTCTCTGTTGTTGTGTACATGTTGTGTGTCTTGTTGTGTACATGTTGTGTGTCTCTGTTGTTGTGTACATGTTGTGTGTCTCTATCGTTGTGTACATGTTGTGTGTCTCTGTTGTTGTGTACATGTTGTGTGTCTCTGTTGTTGTGTACATGTTGTGTGTCTCTATCGTTGTGTACATGTTGTGTGTCTCTATCGTTGTGTACATGTTGTGTGTCTCTGTCGTTGTGTACATGTTGTGTGTCTCCGTTGTTGTGTACATGTTGTGTGTCTCTGTTGTTGTGTACATGTTGTGTGTCTCTGTTGTTGTGTACATGTTGTGTGTCTCTGTTGTTGTGTACATGTTGTGTGTGTCTCTGTTGTTGTGTACATGTTGTGTGTCTCTGTTGTTGTGTACATGTTGTGTGTCTCTGTTGTTGTGTACATGTTGTGTGTCTCCGTCGTTGTGTACATGTTGTGTGTCTCCGTTGTTGTGTACATGTTGTGTGTCTCTGTTGTTGTGCAGGACCATGTGTTGTGTGTTTGCTGTGGAAGTGGGAATCCAGCTCACATCTCCAGCTGTTTGATCTGTGAGACTCACCTGCAGCAGGTAACTCCGTCTGCACACTCACACTGTGTCTCACCTGCTGCGCCTGCAAAGACTGAACTCTGATTGGCTGCTGCAGGCAGGTGTCGGTGGCTCCGCCCCCTCTGTCCCCAGAGCTGACGGCAGGTCGACGTCCTGCTCCAGGTGTAAACGGGTCAACCTCAGCGATGCCAGATACTGCGACTGGTGCGGCTCTAAGGTGAACAAACGCACACCTGAAAACACCTGAAGTCACACTACATGTTACATCACCGTCCACCTGACCAACCAGGGAACACACCTGGACAACACCTGGCTGCTTATTTATTGTGTTACGTGTCTTTGTGGTTGTAGCTCCACAGCTAATGGTAGCTTGCTTGCTAATGTCTTTAAAGTGAGCTGCCTGTGAGCTAACACGCTCACAGCTTGTGCTAAGCTAGCGTGTGTGTGAGGCATTGTGGGATATGTAGTGATGTGATGTGATGTGATGTGTGTTGTTAGCGCGACAATGCAGTCAGCTGTGTGGTGTGTTGGCGCTGTGGAGCGAGTGGACACCCCAACGCTTTCTACTGTGCATCCTGTGGGGTCTTCCTGGAAGCACCGGCCCCGCCCACAACCTGCAGTGACATCACTTCACCTGTATGGGGCGCAGCCACTGGCCAGGTATGCTGGACCACTGACATCACACCGTCAGCATACCTGACATCACACACGTTATCCAGTCTTCTGTCTGTTTACAGGCTGCAGCTCCGACTTCTCATCGAGCCGCCTGGCAGGCCACGCCCACACCTGACCCCGCCACCAGAGTGATGGTAGCCCCGCCCACTGAGGATCGGTCCACACAGACTGTAGGACTCTATTACCCATCAGCCACTGAGCTGTACAGGAAGGAGCAGCAGAGGGCGGAGCAGCTCAGCAGAGACCGCCGACCGCTGCTGACCGCCATCAGCCCGGGCCGAGGTGTGTGTCTGTGGTGTGTGTCTGTGGTGTGTGTCTGTGGTGTGTGTCTGTGGTGTGTGTCTGTTGTTGTGTGTCTGTGGTTGTGTATCTGTGGTGTGTGTCTGTAGTTGTGTGTCTGTGGTTGTGTATCTGTGGTTGTGTGTCTGTAGTTGTGTGTCTGTGGTTGTGTATCTGTGGTTGTGTGTCTGTAGTTGTGTGTCTGTGGTTGTGTATCTGTGGTGTGTGTCTGTGGTGTGTGTCTGTGGTGTGTGTCTGTGGTGTGTGTCTGTTGTTGTGTGTCTGTGGTTGTGTATCTGTGGTGTGTGTCTGTGGTGTGTGTCTGTGGTGTGTGTCTGTGTGGTGTGTCTGTGGTGTGTGTCTGTGGTGTGTGTCTGTGGTGTGTGTCTGTTGTTGTGTGTCTGTGGTTGTGTATCTGTGGTGTGTGTCTGTGGTGTGTGTCTGTGGTGTGTGTCTGTGTGGTGTGTGTCTGTGGTGTGTATCTGTGGTGTGTGTCTGTGGTTGTGTATCTGTGGTGTGTGTCTGTGGTGTGTGTCTGTGGTGTGTGTGTGGGGTGTGTGTCTGTTGTTGTGTGTCTGTGGTTGTGTATCTGTGGTGTGTGTCTGTGGTGTGTGTCTGTGTGGTGTGTGTCTGTGGTGTGTATCTGTGGTGTGTGCGTCTGTGGTGTGTGTCTGTGGTGTGTGTCTGTGGTTGTGTGTCTGTGGTTGTGTGTCTGTGGTTGTGTGTCTGTGTGGTGTGTGTCTGTAGTTGTGTGTCTGTGGTTGTGTGTCTGTGTGGTGTGTGTCTGTGGTTGTGTATCTGTGTGGTTGTGTGTCTGTGGTTGTGTGTCTGTGGTTGTGTGTCTGTGGTTGTGTGTCTGTGGTTGTGTGTCTGTGGTTGTGTGTCTGTGGTTGTGTGTCTGTGGTTGTGTGTCTGTGGTTGTGTGTCTGTAGTTGTGTGTCTGTGTGGTGTGTGTCTGTGTGGTGTGTGTCTGTGGTGTGTGTCTGTGTGGTGTGTGTCTGTGTGGTGTGTGTCTGTGGTGTGTGTCTGTGGTGTGTGTCTGTGTGGTGTGTGTCTGTGGTTGTGTATCTGTGTGGTTGTGTGTCTGTGTGGTGTGTGTCTGTGGTGTGTGTCTGTGGTGTGTGTCTGTGTGGTGTGTGTCTGTGTGGTGTGTGTCTGTGGTGTGTGTCTGTGGTTGTGTGTCTGTGGTTGTGTGTCTGTGGTTGTGTGTCTGTGTGGTGTGTGTCTGTAGTTGTGTGTCTGTGGTGTGTGTCTGTGGTGTGTGTCTGTGGTGTGTGTCTGTAGTTGTGTGTCTGTGGTTGTGTGTCTGTGGTGTGTGTCTGTGGTGTGTGTCTGTAGTTGTGTATCTGTGGTGTGTGTCTGTGGTGTGTGTCTGTAGTGTGTGTCTGTAGTGTGTATCT
>JAMOIN010001447.1:0-13593 GCA_024666655.1 Dascyllus trimaculatus
TGTGATGTCAGGCTGAGACGGGCAGGTCTGGTTTCACTTCCTGGTGTTTATTATTTGTTGTCAGATCAAAGGGTTTGAACTTCCTCAGTCGATTATTAACATGGAGTCACTTTGATCAGCTTCATGTTCGCTTGTACTCAGAGGCGTTGTCCTGGTAACCAACACCGTCGGAGTGCGTTGTCCTGGTAACCAACACCGTCGGAGAGCTCTGACATCAGTCCAGGTGTGGTTGAAGCTCCTCGTCGGTTCGTCTCTCCTCACCTGAGGCCCTCTCATTTTATTGCTGACAGCTGGTTTTACCCTCGTCTGACACCAGACCTCCACCTGTGGACCAACAAGCGTCCGTCTGTCTCAGGTGTACATGCTGTTACTCACGGCGACCCTGAGAGGTCCCCGCCCCTCAGGTTGGACACCGCCGACACGTCGTCCACATCGTCCACGGCCACCAGATACAGACTTCTATGTTTTACAGGAAGTATGTGCAGCAGAGGATGCAGGAGTCAGAGCCTTGTTACCGCGGCAACGCCTGCCACCGCCACAGCACCGGTTACCATGGCAATGTCACAGTCGGCCATGTTCTTCTGACAGCAGCTAACTTCAACAGAACAGCTATGCAGACGACAGCAGGCTTTATCTTACTGACTGATTATTGATTAGTCTGCTGTTACTGATTGATTATTGATAAGTCTGCTGTTACTGACTGATTACTGATTAGTCTGCTGTTATTGATTGATTACTGATCGGATTATTTCGCTGTGACGATGAAACGACCGTTGCCGACGGTAACGGCGAGGCTCTGCGTGGTTCTTGGGGTTAATACAAGAATAAATACTTCTGATATATTTCTGGGTATCTACAGTCTCTGTGCCCGTCTCCATGACGACGCCCCTCCTCCATCCCCCCTCGTCGTCCTGACGTTGTAAATAAAGTTTTCCTCCTCTTCAGCTTCTCGCCTCCTTCTTGGCGCTTCGCGGTTTGTTGCCGAGCAACGCGTCCATCTCTGCGATGAGGGGCGGAGTCAGCTGAGACAGAACCTGAGAGACGGAAGATGACGTCATCACATCGACCAATCACAGGCCTCACTGACAAAGCCAGAGATCTGATTGGTTGTTCAGAACGGTCTATGATGAATGTCACTGGTCTCAACTCTACAACCTCCTTAAATAAATCTAGAACCTCCTTAAATAACTCTAGAACCTCCTTAAATAACTCTAGAACCTCCTTAAATAACTCTAGAACCTCCTTAAATAATTCTAGAACCTCCTTAAATAACTCTGCAACCTCCTTAAATAACTCTACAACCTCCTTAAATAACTCTGCAACCTCCTTAAATAACTCTAGAACCTCCTTAAATAACTCTACAACCTCCTTAAATAACTCTAGAACCTCCTTAAATAACTCTACAACCTCCTTAAATAATTCTACAACCTCCTTAAATAACTCTGCAACCTCCTTAAATAACTCTGCAACCTCCTTAAATAACTCTGGAACCTCCTTAAATAACTCTAGAACCTCCTTAAATAACTCTAGAACCTCCTTAAATAACTCTACAACCTCCTTAAATAACTCTACAACCTCCTTAAATAACTCTACAACCTCCTTAAATAACTCTAGAACCTCCTTAAATAACTCTAGAACCTCCTTAAATAACTCTAGAACCTCCTTAAATAACTCTACAACCTCCTTAAATAATTCTACAACCTCCTTAAATAAATCTACAACCTCCTTAAATAACTCTACAACCTCCTTAAATAACTCTAGAACCTCCTTAAATAACTCTACAACCTTCTTAAATAACTCTAGAACCTCCTTAAATAACTCTGCAA
The DNA here is from genome assembly GCA_024666655.1 of Dascyllus trimaculatus. Taxonomy (NCBI): domain Eukaryota; kingdom Metazoa; phylum Chordata; class Actinopteri; family Pomacentridae; genus Dascyllus; species Dascyllus trimaculatus. The sequence goes on from JAMOIN010001447.1 coordinate 1,827, forward strand.
CCTCCTTAAATAACTCTAGAACCTCCTTAAATAACTCTACAACCTCCTTAAATAACTCTAGAACCTCCTTAAATAACTCTACAACCTCCTTAAATAACTCTACAACCTCCTTAAATAATTCTACAACCTCCTTAAATAAATCTACAACCTCCTTAAATAAATCTACAACCTCCTTAAATAACTCTACAACCTCCTTAAATAACTCTGGAACCTCCTTAAATAACTCTAGAACCTCCTTAAATAACTCTAGAACCTCCTTAAATAATTCTACAACCTCCTTAAATAACTCTACAACCTCCTTAAATAACTCTACAACCTCCTTAAATAACTCTAGAACCTCCTTAAATAACTCTAGAACCTCCTTAAATAACTCTAGAACCTCCTTAAATAACTCTACAACCTCCTTAAATAATTCTACAACCTCCTTAAATAAATCTACAACCTCCTTAAATAACTCTACAACCTCCTTAAATAACTCTAGAACCTCCTTAAATAACTCTAGAACCTCCTTAAATAACTCTACAACCTTCTTAAATAACTCTAGAACCTCCTTAAATAACTCTGCAACCTCCTTAAATAACTCTAGAACCTCCTTAAATAACTCTACAACCTCCTTAAATAACTCTAGAACCTCCTTAAATAACTCTACAACCTCCTTAAATAACTCTACAACCTCCTTAAATAATTCTACAACCTCCTTAAATAAATCTAGAACCTCCTTAAATAACTCTACAACCTCCTTAAATAACTCTAGAACCTCCTTAAATAACTCTACAACCTCCTTAAATAACTCTGCAACCTCCTTAAATAACTCTAGAACCTCCTTAAATAACTCTAGAACCTCCTTAAATAACTCTACAACCTCCTTAAATAACTCTACAACCTTCTTAAATAACTCTAGAACCTCCTTAAATAACTCTGCAACCTCCTTAAATAACTCTGCAACCTCCTTAAATAACTCTAGAACCTCCTTAAATAACTCTAGAACCTCCTTAAATAACTCTAAAACCTCCTTAAATAACTCTGCAACCTCCTTAAATAACTCTAGAACCTCCTTAAATAACTCTGCAACCTCCTTTAATAACTCTACAACCTCCTTAAATAACTCTACAACCTCCTTAAATAACTCTACAACCTCCTTAAATAACTCTACAACCTCCTTAAATAACTCTAGAACCTCCTTAAATAACTCTAGAACCTCCTTAAATAACTCTACAACCTCCTTAAATAACTCTGCAACCTCCTTAAATAACTCTAGAACCTCCTTAAATAACTCTAGAACCTCCTTAAATAACTCTAGAACATCCTTAAATAACTCTAGAACCTCCTTAAATAACTCTGCAACCTCCTTTAATAACTCTACAACCTCCTTAAATAACTCTAGAACCTCCTTAAATAACTCTAGAACATCCTTTAATAACTCTGCAACCTCCTTAAATAACTCTACAACCTCCTTAAATAACTCTAGAACCTCCTTAAATAACTCTAGAACCTCCTTTAATAACTCTACAACCTCCTTAAATAACTCTAGAACCTCCTTAAATAACTCTAGAACCTCCTTAAATAACTCTAGAACCTCCTTAAATAACTCTGCAACCTCCTTTAATAACTCTACAACCTCCTTAAATAACTCTACAACCTCCTTAAATAACTCTACAACCTCCTTAAATAACTCTACAACCTCCTTAAATAACTCTAGAACCTCCTTAAATAACTCTAGAACCTCCTTAAATAACTCTAGAACCTCCTTAAATAACTCTACAACCTCCTTAAATAACTCTAGAACCTCCTTTAATAACTCTACAACCTCCTTAAATAACTCTACAACCTCCTTAAATAACTCTAGAACCTCCTTAAATAACTCTAGAACCTCCTTAAATAACTCTGCAACCTCCTTTAATAACTCTACAACCTCCTTAAATAACTCTACAACCTCCTTAAATAACTCTACAACCTCCTTAAATAACTCTACAACCTCCTTAAATAACTCTAGAACCTCCTTAAATAACTCTAGAACCTCCTTAAATAACTCTACAACCTCCTTAAATAACTCTAGAACCTCCTTTAATAACTCTACAACCTCCTTAAATAACTCTACAACCTCCTTAAATAACTCTAGAACCTCCTTAAATAACTCTAGAACCTCCTTAAATAACTCTGCAACCTCCTTTAATAACTCTACAACCTCCTTAAATAACTCTACACAACCTCCTTAAATAACCCCACATACAACCTCCTTAAATAACCTTACAACCTCCTTAAATAACTCTAGAACCTCCCCTTAAATAACTCTAGAACCTCCTTAAATAACTCTAGAACCTCCTCAAATAACTCTGCAACCTCCTTTAATAACTCTGTTAACCTCCTTGGGTACCAACTCTACAACTCTCCTTAAATAACTCTCTACAACCCTCCTTTAATAACTCTGCAACCTCCTTACTGGTCTCACAACCTCCTTAAATAACTCTAGAACCTCCTTTAAATAACTCTAGAACCTCCTTAAATAACTCTGCAACCTCCTTAAATAACTCTGCAACCTCCTTAAATAACTCTGGAACCTCCTTAAATAACTCTAGAACCTCCTTAAATAACTCTGCAACCTCCTTTAATAACTCTACAACCTCCTTAAATAACTCTACAACCTCCTTAAATAACTCTAGAACCTCCTTAAATAACTCTACAACCTCCTTAAATAACTCTGGTAAATTACCCTGATAGAACCGAGGTTCTCCAGCAGCTGTTCTGTGTTGGAGACTCCCAGCAGAACGGAGCTGACTCCCTCACTGCGAAGACACCAGGCTGCAGGCAGAAGGTCATAGGTTAATGTTCATGTATACTAGATGTTCCTCCATGCTGGATGTATCTCCAGCTACTAGATGTTCCTCCATGCTGGATGTATCTCCAGCTACTAGATGTTCCTCCATGCTGGATGTATCTCCAGCTACTAGATGTTCCTCCATGCTGGATGTATCTCCAGCTACTAGATGCTCCTCCATGCTGGATGTATCTCCAGCTACTAGATGTTCCTCCATGCTGGATGTATCTCCAGCTACTAGATGTTCCTCCATGCTGGATGTATCTCCAGCTACTAGATGTTCCTCCATGCTGGATGTATCTCCAGCTACTAGATGTTCCTCCATGCTGGATGTATCTCCAGCTACTAGACGTTCCTCCATGCTGGATGTATCTCCAGCTACTAGATGTTGCTCCATGCTGGATGTATCTCCAGCTACTAGATGTTCCTCCATGCTGGATGTATCTCCAGCTACTAGATGTTCCTACATGCTGGATGTATCTCCAGCTACTAGATGTTCCTCCATGTTGGATGTATCTCCAGCTACTAGATGTTCCTCCATGCTGGATGTATCTCCAGCTACTAGATGTTCCTCCATGCTGGATGTATCTCCAGCTACTAGATGTTCCTCCATGCTGGATGTATCTCCAGCTACTAGATGTTCACTAGGTTCACTAGATGTTCCACTGTGTACTCTGTGTACTCTGTGTACTGTGTGTACTCTGTGTCCTCTGTGTACTCTGTGTACTGCGTGTACTCTGTGTACTCTGTGTACTGTGTGTCCTCTGTGTACTCTGTGTACTGCGTGTACTCTGTGTACCGTGTGTACTGTGTGTACTGTGTGTACTGTGTGTACTGTGTGTACTCTGTCTACTGTGTGTACCGTGTGTACTGTGTGTACTGTGTGTACTGTGTGTACTCTGTGTACTCTGTGTACTGCGTGTACTCTGTGTACTCTGTGTACTCTGTGTACTGTGTGTACTCTGTGTACTCTGTGTACTCTGTGTACTGCGTGTACTCTGTGTACTCTGTGTACTCTGTGTACTGTGTGTACTCTGTGTACTGTGTGTACTGTGTGTACTCTGTGTACTCTGTGTACTCTGTGTACTGTGTGTACTCTGTGTACTGTGTGTACTCTGTGTACTCTGTGTACTCTGTGTACTGTGTGTCCTCTGTGTACTCTGTATACTCTGTGTACTGTGTGTACTGTGTGTACTCTGTGTACTGTGTGTACTGTGTGTCCTCTGGTTACCTATAGCCAGCTGAGCAGCGGTGCAGTTCAGTCTGTCGGCCAGCAGGTGGAGCTCCTTGATCTTACTGAGCTGTTTCTTCCCTTCATCACTGCAGAGACGCTCCTTCAACCAGGCATAGCCCTGCACACACACAACACACACACAACACACACAACACACAACACACACACAACACACAGCAGACACACAACACACACACACAGCAGACACACAACACAACACACACAACACAACACACACAGAACACACACACAACACAACACACACAACACAACACAACACACAACACAACACAACACACACAGCAGACACAACACAACACACAACACAACAGACACAACACACACACACACAACACACACACACAGCAGACACACAACACACAACACACACAACAGACACAACACACACAACACAACACACAACACACACAACACAACACACAACACAACACACACAACACACACACACACAACACACACAACACAACACACAACACAACAGACACAACAGTACTGATCACCACGGTAACAGATGTTTTCACTCTGCAGTTGTTGTTTCAGATGTTTGTGCAGCACTAAGTGTATGTTTGTGTATTATTGTGTACTTGTGTGTATTTCTGTGTACTTTCTGTGTGTTCCTGTGTATTTATTACTGTGTATTTGTGTGTATTATTGTGTACTTTGTGTGTATTTCTGTGTACTTTCTGTGTGTTCCTGTGTATTTATTACTGTGTATTTGTGTGTATTAGTGTGTTCTGTGTTCTACCTTCATGGCGGCCCTGGAGCTCTCTGGAACGCCCTCGTTGTATTTCCCCGTCAGCAGACCGCAGGCTAGTGGAGACCAGGTCATTGCTCCGACCCCTGGGAGAACACAGACCTCAGGTTGAACCACACCGTCAGCCGCAGGTCCACATGTCATCACTCCGTTAGCTCGCTGAGACGCTAAACAGGCTAAAGGCTGCCCCAGCAACCAGCACACAACCTCCTGACAACCATTAAACAACCACAGCACCTACAGGTGTGTGTCAGGTGTGTCAGGTGTGTAACAGGTGTGTCAGGTGTGTATCAGGTGTGTCAGGTGTGTAACAGGTGTGTACAGGTGTGTACAGGTGTGTCCAGGTGTGTGAACAGGTGTGTGTACAGGTGTGTCCAGGTGTGTCCAGGTGTGTCCAGGTGTGTCCAGGTGTGTACAGGTGTGTCCAGGTGTGTGTTTGTGGTACCTATCTTGTGGTAGAGTTCCGGCAGGTGCAGCTCCACTTTGTCTCTCTGGAAGTAATGATACTCGGCCTGCTCACATACCGGAGGGACCAGGTTGAACTGGCGGGCTATAGAGTACGCCTCCTGACAGGTGACATACAGGTGAGACAGAAAGGTGAGAGACAGGTGACATACAGGTGAGACAGAAAGGTGAGAGACAGGTGAGAGACAGGTGAGACAGAAAGTTGAGAGACAGGTGAGAGACAGGTGAGACAGAAAGGTGAAAGACAGGTGACATACAGGTGAGACAGAAAGGTGAGACAGAAAGGTGAGACAGAAAGGTGAGAGACAGGTGAGAGACAAGTGAGACAGAAAGGTGAGACAGAAAGGTGAGAGACAGGTGAGAGGCAAGTGAGAGACAGGTGAGACAGAAAGGTGAGACAGAAAGGTGAGAGACAGGTGAGACAGAAAGGTGAGAGACAGGTGAGACAGAAAGGTGAAAGACAGGTGAGAGGCAAGTGAGAGAAAGGTGAAACAGAAAGGTGAAAGACAGGTGACATACAGGTGAGACAGAAAGGTGAGACACAGGTAAGACAGAAAAGTGAGACAGAAAGGTGAGACAGAAAGCTGAGAGACAGGTGAGACAGAAAGGTGAAAGACAGGTGAGACAGGTGAGACAGGTGAGACAGAAAGGTGAGAGACAGGTGAGACAGGTGAGACAGGTGAGACAGGTGCTGGAGCTCAGGGAGGTTTGGTCATTGATGGGTTCTGTTACCATGATCTCCACGGCGTTCCAGCGGGACGTTCCCCAGTACATGGCCATTCCCTGGTCGATCACGAAGGTCATCGCACGGACGATCTCTGAAGACAGAACCAGGTCAATCAGACAACATCAGACCCATCAGGTCACCTGTACCTGAACCCACCTGATCAACAGGTGGACTCATTAACTCATGTCCTTCTTTGTGTCACGTCCTCTGTTCAGTCCATAGGTCCAGACCAGGTCTGGGTCTATGGACTGGGTCTATCTATGTCTGCATCATGGCTCCACGTGGATATCAGTGGGGATCTTTAAGGTCCTGCTTTGGGGTCTGAAGGGTTCTTTAAGGTCCTGCTTTGGGGTCTGAAGGGTTCTTTAAGGTCCTGCTTTGGGGTCTGAAGAGTTCTTTAAGGTCCTGCTTTGGGGTCTGAAGAGTTCTTTAAGGTCCTGCTTTGGGGTCTGAAGAGTTCTTTAAGGTCCTGCTTTGGGGTCTGAAGGGATCTTTAAGGTCCTGCTTTGGGGTCTGAAGGGTTCTTTAAGGTCCTGCTTTGGGGTCTGAAGAGTTCTTTAAGGTCCTGCTTTGGGGTCTGAAGAGTTCTTTAAGGTCCTGCTTTGGGGTCTGAAGGGTTCTTTAAGGTCCTGCTTTGGGGTCTGAAGAGTTCTTTAAGGTCCTGCTTTGGGGTCTGAAGGGTTCTTTAAGGTCCTGCTTTGGGGTGTGAAGGGTTCTTTGAGGTCCTGCTTTGGGGTCTGAAGGGTTCTTTAAGGTCCTGCTTTAGGGTCTGAAGGGTTCTTTAGGGTCCTGCTTTGGGGTCTGAAGGGTTCTTTAAGGTCCTGCTTTAGGGTCTGAAGGGTTCTTTAAGGTCCTGCTTTGGGGTCTGAAGGGTTCTTTAAGGTCCTGCTTTGGGGTCTGAAGGGTTCTTTAAGGTCCTGCTTTGGGGTCTGAAGGGTTCTTTAAGGTCCTGCTTTAGGGTCTGAAGGGTTCTTTAAGGTCCTGCTTTAGGGTCTGAAGGGTTCTTTAAGGTCCTGCTTTGGGGTCTGAAGGGATCTTTAAGGTCCTGCTTTGGGGTCTGAAGGGTTCTTTAAGGTCCTGCTTTAGGGTCTGAAGGGTTCTTTAAGGTCCTGCTTTGGGGTCTGAAGGGTTCTTTAAGGTCCTGCTTTGGGGTCTGAAGGGTTGGTTAAGGTCCTACTTTGGGGTCTGAAGGGTTCTTTAAGGTCCTACTTTGGGGTCTGAAGGGTTCGTTAAGGTCCTGCTTTAGGGTCTGAAGGGTTCTTTAAGGTCCTGCTTTGGGGTCTGAAGGGATCTTTAAGGTCCTGCTTTGGGGTCTGAAGGGTTCTTTAAGGTCCTGCTTTAGGGTCTGAAGGGTTCTTTAAGGTCCTGCTTTGGGGTCTGAAGGGTTCTTTAAGGTCCTGCTTTGGGGTGTGAAGGGTTGGTTAAGGTCCTACTTTGGGGTCTGAAGGGTTCTTTAAGGTCCTGCTTTGGGGTCTGAAGGGTTCTTTAAGGTCCTGCTTTGGGGTCTGAAGGGTTCTTTAAGGTCCTACTTTGGGGTCTGAAGGGTTCTTTAAGGTCCTGCTTTGGGGTCTGAAGGGTTCTTTAAGGTCCTGCTTTAGGGTCTGAAGGGTTCTTTAAGGTCCTGCTTTGGGGTCTGAAGGGTTCATTAAGGTCCTGCTTTGGGGTTTGAAGGGATCTTTAAGGTCCTGCTTTGGGGTCTGAAGGGTTCTTTAAGGTCCTGCTTTGGGGTCTGAAGGGTTCTTTAAGGTCCCGCTTTGGGGTCTGAAGGGTTCTTTAAGGTCCTGCTTTGGGGTCTGAAGGGTTCTTTAAGGTCCTGCTGACAAACACAACAGATGAATAATGGAGGTTCTGACCCTCCATCGGGGCGTTGATGTCGCTCCTGTTGGCAAAAACGATGTCCACGTAGTCCAGCTGCAACCTGGACAGGGATCCACGCAGACCTGCAACACACACACACACACACACACACACACACACACACACACACACACACACAGATGGTCATACCAGCTTAATTAAATCAACCACTACAGAAGCAGGTTTATTTTCAGCTCCAAGGACAAACTGCGGCTGTCAGTCATCTCTGGTTCATCTCTGTCTGTCCTGTCAGGTTAGTTTGGCCCTCGGGGGCCTCCGTACAGCTGAAAGCAGCGTTAGCAAAAACACAGACACACAAGTCCTCAGGCTGAAGGAAAACATGACAGGATGGTAGAGACAGAAACACAGAGACACACAGAGAGACTCAGACATGGTGGGTTAACATGTGAGTTAACATGTGAGTTACCAGGTGAGTTACCAGGTGATCTGTGCAGGTGTGACGCTCTGATCACTTCCTGTCAGCTGTCCAGCCTGTTTCTGAGGACTGACTGTGCTCCTCGTTCCTCCTGCTGACTACAGGTAGTGTGGTGTCGCTGTGTGCTGGAGGGTTCTGGGTCTGTGTTGATGCTGCCGTTGTAGAGCTGACAGCAGCATCAGGCAGAGCCGGGTTTGGATGAACAGGACCAGGGTTTGGATGAACAGGACCAGGGTTTGGATGAACAGGACCAGGGTTTGGATGAACAGGACCAGGGTTTGGATGAACAGGACCAGACTGAGCCGCTGCAGGACACACTGCTGTTTGTACACTGCTCACAGTTCATCCTGCTCATGTCTCTGACCGGTGACGAGGTCAGTTCTGATGGAGGAATATTCAGCTCCTCCACCCAACAAGAGGCTTTCTGTGAGCAGCATCATCAGATCAGAGGGATCAAGGCTCAGAAGCAGGGTCTTTGTGGGGACCAGAGTCTGAACCCTGTTTGGACTAGAGGGTCTCTGTGGAGACGTGAAAGACACGAAGGAAGGAACAACATGGAGCATTCGGACTTCACAGACCTGGATCACTGAGGACTGGTCTTGGTGTCCTCCCTCACTAGTCTCCTTCTAGTAGCTCCTTCAAAGGAGTCATAGGAGTCTTGGTGTCCTCCCTCACTAGTCTCCTTCTTGTAGCTCCTTCAGAGGAGTCATAGGAGTCTTGGTGTCCTCCCTCACTAGTTTCCTTCTTCTAACTCCTTCAGAGGAGTCATAGGAGTCTTGGTGTCCTCCCTCACTAGTCTCCTTCTTCTAACTCCTTCAGAGGAGTCATAGGAGTCTTGGTGTCCTCCCTCACTAGTCTCCTTCTTCTAACTCCTTCAGAGGAGTCATAGGAGTCTTGGTGTCCTCCCTCACTAGTCTCCTTCTTCTAACTCCTTCAGAGGAGTCATAGGAGTCTTGGTGGCCTCCCTCACTAGTCTCCTTCTTCTAACTCCTATATTTCAGATTAGGTGTAAACCTCATGGTTCCCAGCAGATGAATGTCTCTGGTTCTGGTTCTGGTTCTGGTTCTGGGTCTGGTTCTGGTTCTGGTTCTGGTTCTGGTGTTTTCCTCTCCATTATAGTCCAGTAGCATCAGCTGCTGTGTTCCTACCAGCTCAGAGATGCTGCAGCATCACAGACTCTCTGGGATCTTTGAGGGTTAAATTTAGCGTTTCACAGTGATTTAAGTCAACAGAGCTGTTGGCGGATCTCAGCACACGATTGATTGAGTGTGTGTCAGAGTGTGTGTCAGAGTGTGTGTCAGAGTGTGTGTCAGAGTGTGTGTCAGAGTGTGTCAGAGTGTGTGTCAGAGTGTGTCAGAGTGTGTGTCAGAGTGTGTGTCAGAGTGTGTGTCAGAGTGTGTGAGAGTGTGTATCAGTGTGTGTCAGAGTGTGTGTCAGAGTGTGTGTCAGAGTGTGTGTCAGAGTGTGTGTCAGAGTGTGTGTCAGAGTGTGTCAGAGTGTGTGTCAGAGTGTGTGTCAGAGTGTGTGTCAGAGTGTGTGAGAGTGTGTATCAGTGTGTGTCAGAGTGTGTGTCAGAGTGTGTGTCAGAGTGTGTGTCAGAGTGTGTGTCAGAGTGTGTGTCAGAGTGTGTGTGAGAGTGTGTGTCAGAGTGTGTATCAGTGTGTGTGTCAGAGTGTGTGTCAGAGTGTGTGTCAGAGTGTGTGTCAGAGTGTGTGTCAGAGTGTGTCAGAGTGTGTGTCAGAGTGTGTGTCAGAGTGTGTGTCAGAGTGTGTCAGAGTGTGTGTCAGAGTGTGTATCAGTGTGTGTGTCAGAGTGTGTGTGAGAGTGTGTGTCAGAGTGTGTATCAGAGTGTGTGAGAGTGTGTGCAGCTCTAATCCAGTGCTGTGTGACTGAGCCTCTTAAAGCCTGGTCGACCTCTGACGGCCCACAGAGGACACTGACCCACTCTGGCAGTAATTAGTGTTGACTTCTGTCTCCAATCACTGCTCCACTGTTCTTTCACTGCATCTGAACGTCTCTGTGGTTTGAAAGCAGCAAAGAGAAAGTCCTGAACGTCCTGCTTCAGCTGACAGCTGAGTTAGTCTGCAGGTCAACACTGAAGATTATGGAGCTGTTGTTGTTTTGTGTCTCTTTGTTGTTGTTTTGTGTCTCTTTGTTGTTGTTTTGTGTCTCTTTGTTGTTGTTTTGTGTGTCTTTGTTGTTGTTTTGTGTCTCTTTGTTGTTGTTTTGTGTCTCTTTGTTGTTGTTTTGTGTCTCTTTGTTGTTGTTTTGTGTCTCTTTGTGGTTGTTTTGTGTCTCTTTGTTGTTGTTTTGTGTCTCGTTGTTGTTGTTTTGTGTCTCTTTGTTGTTGTTTTGTGTCTCTTTGTTGTTGTTTTGTGTCTCTTTGTTGTTGTTTTGTGTCTTTGTGGTTGTTTTGTGTCTCTTTGTTGTTGTTTTGTGTCTCTTTGTTGTTGTTTTGTGTCTCTTTGTTGTTGTTTTGTGTCTCTTTGTGGTTGTTTTGTGTCTCTTTGTTGTTGTTTTGTGTCTCTTTGCTGTTGTTTTGTGTCTCTTTGTTGTTGTTTTGTGTCTCTTTGTTGTTGTTTTGTGTCTCTTTGTGGTTGTTTTGTGTCTCTTGTTGTTGTTTTGTGTTTCTTTGTGGTTGTTTTGTGTCTCTTTGTGGTTGTTTTGTGTCTCTTGTTGTTTTGTGTTTCTTTGTGGTTGTTTTGCGTCTCTTTGTGGTTGTTTTGCGTCTCTTTGTGGTTGTTTTGTGTCTCTTTGTGGTTGTTTTGTGTGTCTTTGTGGTTGATTTGTGTCTCTTGTTGTTGTTTTGTGTTTCTTTGTGGTTGTTTTGCGTCTCTTTGTGGTTGTTTTGCGTCTCTTTGTGGTTGTTTTGTGTCTCTTTGTTGTTGTTTTGTGTCTCTTGTTGTTGTTTTGTGTTTCTTTGTGGTTGTTTTGTGCCTCTTTGTGGTTGTTTTGTGTCTCTTGTTGTTGTTTTGCGTCTCTTTGTGGTTGTTTTGCGTCTCTTTGTGGTTGTTTTGTGTCTCTTTGTGGATGTTTTGTGTCTTTGTTGTTGTTTTGTGTCTCTTTGTTGTTGTTTTGTGTCTCTTTGTTGTGGTTTTGTGTCTCTTTGTGGTTGTTTTGTGTCTCTTTGTTGTTGTTTTGTGTCTCTTTGTTGTTGTTTTGTGTCTCTTTGTGGCTGCTTTGTGTCTCTTTGTTGTTGTTTGTGTCTCTTTTGTTGTTTGTGTCTTCTTTGTAGCTGTTTTGTGCCCTTTGTGGTTGTTTTGTGTCTCTTTGTGGTTGTTTTGTCTCTTTGTTGTTGTTTTATGTCTCTTTGTTGTTGTTTTGTGTCTCTTTGTGGTTGTTTTGTGTCTCTTTGTGGTTGTTTTGTGTCTCTTTGTGGTTGTTTTGCGTCTCTTTGTTGTTGTTTTGTGTCTCTTTGTGGTTGTTTTGTGTCTCTTTGTTGTTGTTTTGTGTCTCTT
>JAMOIN010000101.1:0-13562 GCA_024666655.1 Dascyllus trimaculatus
CTGTCTGTTTACTACCTGTCTGTCTGTTTATCACCTGTTTGTCTGTTTACTACCTGTCTGTCTGTTTATCACCTGTCTGTCTGTTTACTACCTGTCTATCTGTTTACTACCTGTCTGTCTGTTTATCACCTGTCTTTCCGTTTATCACCTGTATGTCTGTTTACTACCTGTCTGTTTATCACCTGTCTGTCTGTTTACTACCTGTCCGTCTGTTTACTACCTGTCTGTCTGTTTATCACCTGTCTGTCTGTTTACTACCTGTCTGTCTGTTTACTACCTGTCTGTCTGTCTGTCTGTTTACTACCTGTCTGTCTGTTTACTACCTGTCTGTCTGTTTACTACCTGTCTGTCTGTCTGTCTGTTTATCACCTGTCTGTCTGTTTATCACCTGTTTGTCTGTTTATCACCTGTCTGTCTGTTTCCTACCTGTCTGTCTGTTTACTACCTGTCTGTCTACTACCTGCCTGTCTGTTTACTACCTGTCTGTCTGTCTACTACCTGTCTGTCTGTTTACTACCTGTCTCTCTGTTTATTACCTGCCTGTCTGTCTACTACCTGTCTGTCTACTACCTGCCTGTCTGTCTACTACCTGTCTGTCTGTCTACTACCTGTCTGTCTGTCTACTACCTGTCTGTCTGTTTACTACCTGTCTGTCTGTCTACTACCTGTCTGTCTGTTTACTACCTGTCTGTCTGTCTACTACCTGTCTGTTTACTACCTGTCTGTCTGTCTACTACCTGCCTGTCTGTTTACTACCTGTCTGTCTGTCTACTACCTGTCTGTCTACTACCTGCCTGTCTGTTTACTACCTGTCTGTCTGTCTACCTGCCTGTCTGTTGACTACCTATCTGTCTGTCTACCTGCCTGTCTGTTTACTACCTGTCTGTCTGTTTACTACCTGTCTGTTTACTACCTGTCTGTTTATCACCTGTCTGTCTGTTTATCACCTGTCTGTCTGTTTACTACCTGTCTGTCTGTCTACTACCTGTCTGTCTGTTTACTACCTGTCTGTCTGTTTACTACCTGTCTGTCTGTCTGTCTGTTTACTACCTGTCTGTCTGTTTACTACCTGTCTGTCTGTTTACTACCTGTCTGTCTGTCTGTCTGTTTATCACCTGTCTGTCTGTTTATCACCTGTTTGTCTGTTTATCACCTGTCTGTCTGTTTGCTACCTGTCTGTCTGTTTACTACCTGTCTGTCTACTACCTGTCTGTCTGTTTACTACCTGTCTGTTTATCACCTGTCTTTCCGTTTATCACCTGTCTGTCTGTTTACTACCTGTCTATCTGTTTACTACCTGTCTGTCTGTTTATCACCTGTCTGTCTGTTTACTACCTGTCTCTTTGTTTACTACCTGTCTGTCTGTCTGTCTGTTTACTACCTGTCTGTCTGTTTACTACCTGTCTGTCTGTCTGTCTGTTTATCACCTGTCTGTCTGTTTATCACCTGTCTGTCTGTTTCCTACCTGTCTGTCTGTTTCCTACCTGTCTGTCTGTTTACTACCTGTCTGTTTACTACCTGTTTGTCTGTTTACTACCTGTCTGTCTGTTTACTACCTGTCTATCTGTTTACTACCTGTCTGTCTGTTTACTACCTATCTGTCTGTCTACTACCTGTCTGTCTGTTTACTACCTGTCTCTCTGTTTATTACCTGCCTGTCTGTCTACTACCTGCCTGTCTGTCTACTACCTGCCTGTCTGTCTACTACCTGTCTGTCTGTCTACTACCTGTCTGTCTGTCTACTACCTGTCTGTCTGTTTACTACCTGTCTGTCTGTCTACTACCTGTCTGTCTGTTTACTACCTGTCTGTCTGTCTACTACCTGTCTGTTTACTACCTGTCTGTCTGTCTACTACCTGCCTGTCTGTTTACTACCTGTCTGTCTGTCTACTACCTGTCTGTCTACTACCTGCCTGTCTGTTTACTACCTGTCTGTCTGTCTACCTGCCTGTCTGTTTACTACCTATCTGTCTGTCTACCTGCCTGTCTGTTTACTACCTGTCTGTCTGTTTACTACCTGTCTGTTTACTACCTGTCTGTTTATCACCTGTCTGTCTGTTTACTACCTGTCTGTCTGTCTACTACCTGTCTGTCTGTTTACTACCTGTCTGTCTGTTTACTACCTGTCTGTCTGTCTGTCTGTTTACTACCTGTCTGTCTGTTTACTACCTGTCTGTCTGTTTACTACCTGTCTGTCTGTTTACTACCTGTCTGTCTGTCTGTCTGTTTATCACCTGTCTGTCTGTTTATCACCTGTTTGTCTGTTTATCACCTGTCTGTCTGTTTCCTACCTGTCTGTCTGTTTACTACCTGTCTGTCTACTACCTGTCTGTCTGTTTACTACCTGTCTGTTTATCACCTGTCTTTCCGTTTATCACCTGTCTGTCTGTTTACTACCTGTCTATCTGTTTACTACCTGTCTGTCTGTTTATCACCTGTCTGTCTGTTTACTACCTGTCTCTCTGTTTACTACCTGTCTGTCTGTCTGTCTGTTTACTACCTGTCTGTCTGTTTACTACCTGTCTGTCTGTCTGTCTGTTTATCACCTGTCTGTCTGTTTATCACCTGTTTGTCTGTTTATCACCTGTCTGTCTGTTTCCTACCTGTCTGTCTGTTTCCTACCTGTCTGTCTGTTTACTACCTGTCTGTTTACTACCTGTCTGTCTGTTTATCACCTGTCTGTCTGTTTATCACCTGTTTGTCTGTTTACTACCTGTTTGTCTGTTTATCACCTGTCTGTCTGTTTACTACCTGTCTGTCTGTTTATCACCTGTCTGTCTGTTTACTACCTGTCTGTCTGTTTATCACCTGTCTGTCTGTTTATCACCTGTTTGTCTGTTTATCACCTGTCTGTCTGTTTACTACCTGTCTGTCTGTTTCCTACCTGTCTGTCTGTTTCCTACCTACCTGTCTGTCTGTTTATCACCTGTCTGTCTGTATATCACCTGTCTGTCTGTTTATCACCTGTCTGTCTGTTTATCACCTGTTTGTCTGTCTACTACCTGTCTGTCTGTTTACTACCTGTCTGTCTGTTTATCACCTGTCTGTCTGTTTATCACCTGTCTGTCTGTTTACTACCTGTCTGTCTGTTTCCTACCTGTCTGTCTGTTTCCTACCTGCCTGTCTGTCTACCACCTGTCTGTCTGTCGTCTGTAGTTCTGGCAGTTCGGTGAGTGGGTGGACGTGGTGATCGATGACCGGCTGCCGGTCAAGGATGGAGAGCTGATGTTCGTCCACTCGGCGGAGGGCAGAGAGTTCTGGAGCGCCCTGCTGGAGAAGGCCTACGCCAAGTAAGACCCACCTCAGTTCAGCCCAGTAGCTCTCAGAGGGGGGCGGAGGTCTGTGGTGGTCTGGTCTCCTGACTTTAATGAAGACTCAGAGTCTCTCATAACCTTGTCTCAGCTGTTGGTTCGTCACTGACCTGTCGGCAGGTTGTAGATCAGAGCCCAGCTTCACCTTTAGTCGGTGTCTTATGTCAGCTTCGTCTGAACTTCAGTCCCTCGTCAGACGGACCTGAGACCAGCAAAGACCACGTGAAGAAACCGGACTGAGGTCTGAGCAGGTGGAGCTCTTAATGATTGTGGCTGTGTTCAGGGTCAACGGCTGCTATGAGGCTCTGTCAGGAGGATCCACCACCGAGGGCTTCGAGGACTTCACCGGAGGAATCGCCGAAGTCCACGAGCTGCAGAAACGGAACCCACGCCTGTTCCACATCATCCAGAAGGCCCTGGCCCGCGGGTCGCTGATGGGCTGCTCCATCGACGTGAGAGCACAGAACCAACAGAACCCCACGCAGAACCACAGACAGAACCCCAGACAGAACCAACAGAACCCCACACAGAACCAACAGACAGAACCCCAGACAGAACCAACAGAACCCCAGACAGAAATCCAAACAGAACCCCAGACAGAACCCCAGACAGAACCAACAGAACTACAGAAACAATCCTAGCCAGAACCAACAGAACCCCACACAGAACTACAGACAGAACCCCAGACAGAACCAACACAAGCAGCCAGTCCCCAGCCCTCGACACTGACTTGTCTGAACTTGTCTGGTTCCAGATCACCAGCTCGGCCGACTCGGAGGCGGTGACCCGTCAGAAGCTGGTGAAAGGCCACGCCTACTCAGTGACAGGCGCAGCTGAGGTGAGGACACACCCACCAACAAGCCCCGCCCCTCATAGTGAAGGTGTTTCATACACTACAGTTCCCATGAGTCTTAGCAGGAAGTTTCTGCTTCCTCAGGTGTGAATGTCTTTTCCTCTCCAGGTCAGGAAACGTTTTGAGAAATTGCAGTCAAACAATCCAATCAGAACCAAACAGTCCAATCAGAACCAGTCAAACGGTCCAATCAGAACCAAACAGTCCAATCAGAACCAGTCAAACGGTCCAATCAGAACCAGTCAAACGGTCCAATCGGAACCAAACAGTCCAAACAGAACCAGTCAAACGATCCAATCAGAACCAAACAGTCCAATCAAAACCAGTCAAATGGTCCAAACAGAACCAGTCAAACGGTCCAATCAGAACCAGTCAAACGGTCCAATCAGAACCAGTCAAACGGTCCAATCAGAACCAGTCAAAGTGTCCAATCAGAACCAGCAACACAACACAGCTCTTTGTGTTCCTTCAGGACTGAAGGGAACCGACGGGTTCTTCTGGTCTCGGTTTCACTCTCTTTAAAATGTGCTGCAGGTGAGTCAGGTGTGAGTCAGGTGTGAGTCAGGTGTGACTCTGTGTCTGATTGGCTGCAGGTGGAGTACAGAGGTGACATGCTGAAGCTGATCCGGATCAGGAACCCCTGGGGGCAGGTGGAGTGGACCGGCGCCTGGAGCGACAAGTAAGAGGAGCTTTAAAATCAGAGAGGCGTTAGAGGGTGGAGCAGGTAGAAACCAGCTGATGTTAACGAAGCTCTGAACGAGACCAGGAGGACGGCGGTCGGTTGGTCTGATGTTCACATTCTTCATGTCTGATGTCCGTCATCACAAACGTCCTGATTGGCTGCTCCCTGGGGTCGGGCTGCACTCAGAGCATCATGGGAAGTGTAGTCAGTGTGTTGTTAACAGCTGTTCCCTGCAGCTCCATGGAGTGGCGTTACATCGGCGACGAGGACAGGGAGCGTCTCAGCCATCGCTCTGAGGACGGAGAGTTCTGGTAAAACCTCACCTGCTTCACCTGCACACCTGAGCTGCTCCCCAGGTATGCAGATGAATAAACCCTCTGCTGTGTCTACAGGATGTCTTTCCCTGACTTCCTGCGTCACTACTCCCGGCTGGAGATCTGCAACCTGACGCCCGACGCCCTGACCGATGACAGCATCTCTAAGTGGGCTCTGTCTAAGTTCGACGGCAGCTGGAGGAGAGGTTCCACCGCCGGAGGCTGCAGGAACTACCCCAGTGAGTGCTAGTGAGCGTTAGCAGCACCTCATGCTAGTTAGTGTTAGCAGAGCCCCCTGCTGGCTGCTAACACTAACTACCCCAGTGAGTGCTAGTTAGCGTTAGCAGCACCTCATGCTAGTTAGTGTTAGCAGAGCCCCCTGCTGGCTGCTAACACTAACTACCCCAGTGAGTGCTAGTTAGCGTTAGCAGCACCTCATGCTAGTTAGCGTTAGCAGAGCCCCCTGCTGGCTGCTAACACTAACTACCCCAGTGAGTGCTAGTTAGCGTTAGCAGCACCCCATGCTAGTTAGCGTTAGCAGCGCCCCCTGCTGGCTGCTAACACTAACTACCCCAGTGAGTGCTAGTTAGCGTTAGCAGCACCCCATGCTAGTTAGCGTTAGCAGAGCCCCCTGCTGGCTGCTAACAGACTGAGCTCAGATTCATTATCAGCTATAAATGTGTTGAATTGCAGCTGAGAGCATCACGTGGACGTCGACCCTCTGAACTCTGAGCAGCTCTCGTCTCATTTTAACTCGCTGTGGTTCAGTTTCAGTCTGAAGTCCTGCAGCTCTGTGGACCCAGACCCCCATGGAGGGGAGAACCAGAGATGTGTTCTGTCAGCAGGACTCAGTCAGAATGATGGAGACCAGACACTGGAGACATTTTTCCAGCATGTCTCCTCAGATGTTGAATCACCGTCTCCTCTTCCTGCCGATGCTGAACTGTTTCTACTGTTAGATCCTCGCTAATGGCTGCTGCTCACATCAGGCTCAGAGTGAAGACTGAAGCATGTGAAGCTGATACCTGGTTCAGTTTCAGACCCAACATCTGGTTCTCTCTGTTCTGTTTCTGGCTGAGTGATTGTTTTAGGGATTGTTTGAACAGACCAGAAGCTTCTCCAAGCTGCCGGCAGGTTCTGGTTCAGAGGGTTCAACGACATTTAGAACCTGTTGGTACCGATCAGTCTGAGACCAGCTGTCAGTCGGGTTCAGTGGGTAGAAATCAGCTGGTTGTTCTGCTGTTTTTAGGTTTAGACTTGTACACATGGAGGCTGGCTGATGTTCTCTGTGATCCACAGACACCTTCTGGACCAATCCTCAGTTTAAGATCAAGCTGGACGAGGAGGACGACGACCCGGCGGACGGCGAGGCGGGCTGCACCTTCGTGGTCGGTCTGATCCAGAAGAACCGCAGACGGATGAGGAAGATGGGCCAGGACATGCACACGGTCGGCTTCGCCGTCTACGAGGTGAGGAGGCATCTGGAGGTTCCTCAGAGGTTTCTGTAAGGTTCCAACCAAACAAGAATCCAGAACCATGGACTGGTCTGGTTCCGATGAAGGGAACCCGTCCTGTTGTCTCATCATTATGGATCAGATCTGTGCCAAAACTACCACGATAGACTTCCTAAACATAAAACCACAGGAAGAGTCTGAGAGAAAACCTCCAGAGATGATCTTAAAGATCTTAAAGCCTTAGAGGTGAAACACCTCAGTGACCCCTGAGAGGAAACATCTGGAGGTGGTTCAGTATCAGCAGAATCAGGAGACAGACTCAACCAGTCAACCCTGGTCTCCATCTTTCTAATGAGTCCTACTGACAGCAGACGTCTCTGGTTCTCTCTCCTTCCTGTTGGTCTGGTTCCTGTTTAGTCTGCAGTGAGTTCCAGTGATCCAGGATCTCAGACTGAACCTGTTTCTTGTGTTCCAGGTTCCTGAGGAGGTACGATCTTCTGGAGAACCTGATGCTGCTGATCTGTGAGTTGTTTTGGCTGCTGGACCGTCTGATTGGACACTAACTCCGTCTGTCTGTCAGCTCTCTGGTCAGAAGAACGTCCACCTGAACCGGAACTTCTTCCTGCGCCACTCGTCCGCCGCTCGATCCGAAACCTTCATCAACCTGCGAGAAGTCTGCAGCCGCCTGACGCTGCCGCCTGGAGAGTACCTGGTCGTCCCGTCCACCTTCGAGCCGCACAAAAACGGAGACTTCTGCGTCCGAGTGTTCGCCGAGAAACAGGCCGACTTCCAGTAGGTTTGATCACAGCAGCACCTGGTGGGCAGGAGAGGAGGTGCAGCTGCTGGTTTGACTCAGTGGTAGTGAGGAGCTTCATCTCCTCTGAGAGGCTGAGCTCCAGGATGGCTGTTAGGAACTGGTTGCTTCTGAGCATGTAGACTTGAAAACACTCGTAGAGTTTCAGTAACTGACTGTTTGTTCCTGCAGAGAGCTGGACGACCCCGTCGAGTCCCGAGTGGAGAAGGTGAGTCCAGTGTTTAAACAGAAGATAAAAACTGACCTCCAGGTGGTCGGAATGAAGAAGCTTCTCTGGAGAAACATCTTCAGGAACCAGAACAGAGGTCGATGCTTCACCTGCAGCTCTGAGGAACCTGAGCAGATGACGGGACGCGGTCCACGTCCTCCGTCACCGCTTTAATCTGCATCTTCTTCGGTCTCTGCTGAAGATCTACAGTTACAACTCTGTACAAACCTAAAACCAACCAGAACCAGTTCAAAACCAGTTCAGAACCAACCAGAACCAGTTTAAAACCAAATCCGTCCTTTGACAGAGGTTTGTTCCTGCTTCGCTCTCTGAGCCTCAAGCTTTAGAGGAACATCTCCATGTTTCGGCTGCTTTCTAGGAAACGAGACCAACTGAGCTCCAGGATCCGTTTAGATTCACAGCAGGTGTCACCTCTCAGCGTTTACCACGGCCAGGTACGGACCTGAGGAGGCTTCTTCTGGATTCCCTCTGAGCAGCAGTCAGCGACCTTGGAAGAACCAAACCCCGCCCCCTCAACAGAACCAGGCTCAGGGATGGAGGACATCCCTCCCCCTCATCCCCACCCCGACCGGTTGAGGCAGATGTCCTCCCTCCCTGAGCCTGGTTCTGTCGGAGGTCCCCCCATCCTAGGGTGGTTCCTTCCACCGTTGCTGACTGCTGCTCAGAGGGAATCCAGAAGCAGCTTTGGACGGTTGGTTTCTGCTTCCTGTTCTCCGTGTTCAGTAAAGCGCTGCGTGATCCCGTGTTCTAAGTATGTGCTGTATGAGTGAAGCTGAGTTGAACTGGTCCTGGTTCCTGTCAGAACTCTGGCTGCAGCATCATGTATGAGCTGGAGGTCACATCTGACCTGAGTTTAATCTGCAGATCGAGATCGACGAGGACGACGTGGACGATCGCTTCAGAGGCCTGTTTGGACAGCTGGCAGGAGGGGTGAGCCAATCACAGAGCAGCTGTATGTGAACACCTGAACACCTGAAGGTCAAACTGACTGTTTGTCTCTGCAGGACTGTGAGATCAGCGCCTTCGAGCTGAAGAAGATCCTCAACAAAGTGGTGACCAAACGTAAGAATCACCGTCTGAACTGAACATGAGCCTGCTGTGAGCAGGACTCACCTGTTCACCTGTTCACCTGCTCACCTTTTCCCTGTCTCTGTAACAGGATCCGACATCAAGACCAGCGGCTTTAGCATCTCAACCTGCCGCAACATGGTCAGCATGCTGGACGTATCCTTCCACCGCAGAAAGTAGCGCCACACCTTTCACTGTGGCAGTCGACCAGCTAACAACACGTCTCCTCAGT
The DNA here is from genome assembly GCA_024666655.1 of Dascyllus trimaculatus. NCBI lineage: Eukaryota > Metazoa > Chordata > Actinopteri > Pomacentridae > Dascyllus > Dascyllus trimaculatus. Next base: position 8,958 of record JAMOIN010000101.1, read on the forward strand.
AGAGCTTTTATTTTGAAATCTCTCTCCAGTGAACATAATAGGACTCTTATTGTGACAGTCTGATTTACCTGAACTGTTCTGCAGAAAGACGGCAGCGGTAAACTGGGCCTGGTGGAGTTTAAAGTGCTGTGGACCAAAATCGAGAACTACCTGGTGAGTTTCTGAAGATCTGCTCTCCAGATCTGACGTGTCCATGGATCCACTAGAGTCCATGGATCCACTAGAGTCCATGGACCCACTAGAGTCCATGGACCCACTAGAGTCCATGGATCCACTAGAGTCCATGGACCCTCTAGAGTCCATGGACCCACTAGAGTCCATGGACCCACTAGAGTCAATGGACCCACTAGAGTCCATGGACCCACTAGAGTCCATGGACCCACTAGAGTCAATGGATCCTCTAGAGTCCATGGACCCACTAGAGTCCATGGACCCACTAGAGTCCATGGATCCTCTAGAGTCCATGGATCCTCTAGAGTCCATGGATCCTCTAGAGTCCATGGACCCACTAGAGTCCATGGACCCACTAGAGTCCATGGACCCACTAGAGTCAATGGACCCACTAGAGTCCATGGATCCTCTGGAGTCCACATTCTACTGGAGTGCGTTTACCTGCATTAATACCTGTCATGATGTGTTGCGGACAGAAAATCTACCGTGAGAGAGACGTGGATAATTCTGGGACGATGAGCTCCACAGAGATGAGGGCGGCCGTGGAGGAAGCTGGTGAGACTCGCTGCCGTGAAACTGCTTGAAACATGGAGACGGTTGACGTCTGCAGGATGTAGACCAGGAGTCTCAAACTCCGGTCCTCAAGGGCCACTATCCTGCATGTTTTAGATGTTTCCTTCTTCTGACACACCTGATTCAAATGATCAGCTCATCATGAAGCTCTGCAGAAGCCTGATAATGATCCTGATCATTTGATTCAGATGTGTCAGAAGAGGGAAACATCTAAAACATGCAGGATAGTGGCCCCCCAGGACCGGAGTTCGAGACCCCTGATGTAGAGCCTCCATGTTGGGAACGTCTGTGGAGCTTCGCTGACCTCTGCTGGTTTTCTCGTGTGTTGCAGGTTTCAGTCTCAACAATCCTCTCCATCAGGTCTTCGTTGCTCGCTACAGCGACCCAGATCTCACCATCGACTTTGACAGCTTCGTGGCCGGTCTGGTCCGTCTGGAGACCATGTTCGGTGAGTCAGGGTCAGGGCTAGTGCTGGTGCTAGGGTCAGATTCAGGGCTAGGATCAGGGCTGGGGTCAGGGTCAGGACTAGGGTCAGGGTCAGGACTAGGGTCAGGGTCAGGACTAGGGTCAGGACTAGGGTCAGGACTAGGGTCAGATTCAGGGCTAGGGTCAGGGCTGGGGTCAGGGTCAGGACTAGGGTCAGGGTCAGGACTAGGGTCAGGACTAGGGTCAGGGTCAGGGCTATGGTCAGGGCTGGGGTCAGGGTCAGGACTAGGGTCAGGGTCAGGACTAGGGTCAGGACTAGGGTCAGGGTCAGGACTAGGGTCAGGACTAGGGTCAGGGTCAGGACTAGGGTCAGGACTAGGGTCAGGGTCAGGACTAGGCCGATGTTTTCAGGACAGGCGTCTGCAGCTCGGCCTCATTCTGCTGCTTCTTCTCGTTGCAGACACTTTCAACGCGTTGGACAAAGACAACTCAGGAACCGTGGAGCTCAGCTTACTGGAGGTACAGTGAACATCCTGATTAACGAGTGGCTCCGCCCACTCATCCAATCACACCTGAAACTGATCAATGACTGGGTCCAATCAGGAAAAGTCTGAGGAGCCGTTGGAGGACCGATCATGGAAACGTTCCTGCTGCCTTTAGGCCTCTTCAGGCGTGTCAATGACGGCTGTGTTCCACTGAGGTTCTGCTGTAGAACCTGCTCTTCACTGGAACACTGAATGGAACCGAGCCGTCAGCGTCTTTCTGCTGCAGGAACGTTTCAGGAACGTTTCAGGAACGTTTCCAGCATCGGTCCTCCGATCGTTCTCTCCGCTGCGTTAAACCGTTTCAACATGAACAGACGGGTTTACTGGACGTCACTTCTAACATCGTCTGTCTGGTTCTCCTGCAGTGGCTCAACGTGTCGCTGCTCTGAGGGACCCGGTTCTGGTTCTGGTTCTGGAAACAGTGATGACTGCAGCTCCTTTCTCTTTAGCCCCGCCTCCCCTGCTCTCCCCGCCCCCCTGCCCTGATTGGTCCCTTTCGTCTACTCACTGATTCAGAGAATAAAGAGAACAAGAGAATCATTGAGTGTTTTTATTTCTTCTAAAACAAAGAAATGTTTAAAATACACCCAACATCCGTCCTCCAATCAGAGGAGGCCGCTGCTACTGCTGTGGGCGGGGCCTACAGTCTCTCTGACATCATCACTGTGTTTTCTGGCGGGCGAAGTCTTCGGCCCACCTCAGAGCCTCGCTGATGTCACTGCTGCTGCCGGTTCCCTTGGCGACCAGCGCAGAGCCCCCGGCGCTCCCTCCGAGGTGACGACACACCGCCACCGCCCAATCAGAGGCTGCCAGGGACGGCGAGTCCTGTGGAGGGAGTTCACTGCCATTATTGATCAGTCCGACCAGTCGATCATTTCTTGGGTCTCTTGAACGATGACAGGATGAATCTTGCGTTCTACCAGATCACCTGACTAACGAACATTTTAAAGATCCCACAATATCAGAAAACTGATCCTGTCTGAAGGGAGTTCAGTAAATCTGCTCTATTTAACACGTTCATTTATGTTTTATAAATTATTGTAGGGCCGTAATATTTAAATTGTTCTGTAGAAATACCAGTGACTAATGTCATTAACAATCACTCAACATCACTGCCAGCATCTAGCATCAGTAACAGGCTACTAATACTGCTACTAGCCAGCTAACATTGCTGCGAGTCTGCTAATGCTGCTACTAGCCAGCTAACATCACTAACAGGCTGCTAATGTTGCTACTAGCCAGCTAACATGGCTGCTAGTCTGCTAATGCTGCTACTAGCCAGCTACCATCACTAACAGGCTGCTAATGTTGCTACTAGCCAGCTACCGTCACTAACAGGCTGCTAATGTTGCTACTAGCCAGCTAACATGACTGCTAGTCTGCTAATGTTGCTACTAGCCAGCTACCATCACTAATAGGCTGCTAATGTTGCTACTAGCCAGCTACCGTCACTAATAGGCTGCTAATGTTGCTACTAGCCAGCTACCGTCACTAATAGGCTGCTAATGTTGCTACTAGCCAGCTACCGTCACTAACAGGCTGCTAATGTTGCTACTAGCCAGCTACCATCACTAATAGGCTGCTAATGTTGCTACTAGCCAGCTACCGTCACTAACAGGCTGCTAATGTTGCTACTAGCCAGCTAACATGACTGCTAGTCTGCTAATGTTGCTACTAGCCAGCTACCGTCACTAACAGGCTGCTAATGTTGCTACTAGCCAGCTAACATGACTGCTAATGTTGCTACTAGCCAGCTAACATGACTGCTAGTCTGCTAATGTTGCTACTAGTCAGCTAACATGGCTGCTAGTCTGCTAATGTTGCTACTACCCAGCTAACATGACTGCTAGTCTGCTAATGCTGCTACCAGCCAGCTACCATCACTAACAGGCTGCTAATGTTGCTACTAGCCAGCTAACATGGCTGCTAGTCTGCTAATGCTGCTACTAGCCAGCTACCATCACTAATAGGCTGCTAATGTTGCTACTAGCCAGCTACCATCACTAATAGGCTGCTAATGTTGCTACTAGCCAGCTACCGTCACTAACAGGCTGCTAATGTTGCTACTAGCCAGCTAACATGACTGCTAGTCTGCTAATGTTGCTACTAGCCAGCTAACATGACTGCTAAAGTTGCTACTAGCCAGCTAACATGACTGCTAGTCTGCTAATGTTGCTACTAGTCAGCTAACATGGCTGCTAGTCTGCTAATGTTGCTACTACCCAGCTAACATGACTGCTAGTCTGCTAATGCTGCTACTAGCCAGCTACCATCACTAACAGGCTGCTAATGTTGCTACTAGCCAGCTACCATCACTAACAGGCTGCTAATGTTGCTACTAGCCAGCTACCATCACTAACAGGCTGCTAATGTTGCTACTACCCAGCTAACATGACTGCTAGTCTGCTAATGTTGCTACTAGCCAGCTACCATCACTAACAGGCTGCTAATGTTGCTACTAGCCAGCTACCATCACTAACAGGCTGCTAATGTTGCTACTAGCCAGCTAACATGACTGCTAGTCTGCTAATGTTGCTACTAGTCAGCTAACATGGCTGCTAGTCTGCTAATGTTGCTACTACCCAGCTAACATGACTGCTAGTCTGCTAATGTTGCTACTAGTCAGCTAACATGGCTGCTAGTCTGCTAATGTTGCTACTACCCAGCTTTCAACATGACTGCTAGTCTGCTAATGCTGCTACTAGCCAGCTACCATCACTAACAGGCTGCTAATGTTGCTACTAGCCAGCTACCATCACTAACAGGCTGCTAATGTTGCTACTAGCCAGCTAACATGGCTGCTCGTCTGCTAATGTTGCTACTACCCAGCTAACATGACTGCTAGTCTGCTAATGCTGCTACTAGCCAGCTACCATCACTAACAGGCTGC
>JAMOIN010001602.1:0-13547 GCA_024666655.1 Dascyllus trimaculatus
CTCGTCGTGGATCCGGTAGAAGGCGGGGCCTCGTCGGGGATCCGGTAGAAGGCGGGGCCTCGTCGTGGATCCGGTAGAACGCGGGGCCTCGTCGGGGATCCGGTAGAACGCGGGGCCTCGTCGGGGATCCGGTAGAACGCGGGTCCTCGTCGGGGATACGGTAGAACGCGGGGCCTCGTCGTGGATCCGGTAGAACGCAGGGCCTCGTCGTGGATCCTGGATTTTCTCTCCACCTGATTTTTGCCTCTGACTGAGGATTTGAACAGAACCCAGACTGTCAGGACTGAACCTTGAGGACGTGGTTTTGGTTCGGTTTGAGCCGACTGACTGCTCAAAGGATCATCTGTGTTCATATCAGAGCCTTTATTTCCTCCAGTCTGACGTCGACATGCAGGCTGGTCGGTGGAAGTCTCCCCGCTGAACGTCTGTCGAATGTAAAATTAAAAAAGGCGTCGACTCGCGAACCGCAGACGGACGGCGGCGCCCAGCGTTCAACCAACCAACCAACCACGTCTGCGAGCAAAGCATGCGTCGAGATCTAACGTCTTTATAACGTCGGTGTAGCGTTAATGTAATCCAGCCTGCGACAACGTTCAGAAAAGCAAAACCTCTCCTGTATCTTCTGTCTGCACGTCTGGAGCTGAAGTTCCTCCTGAATGCTGAGCCTCGATGTTTCCTCCTCCCTCATGCCTGGAACATGTGTCCCGTCTCTCCACGGAGCCTCTGAAAGGTGACCGGTTCTTCTGCTTTCACTCCAGTGTGTTTTCTTGTTCCTCTGATCGCACCAGCGGCAGGTGTGTTGGTCCAGTTCAGGAACCACGAGGGTCGACCTTTCAGATGGTCCACGAATCATCATGTCGGCTGTCTGTAGACCAGCAGAGTCAGAACTGGACCCACAGACCAGCTGGTCTACGGATCAGAGGCAGCTGAAAGCAGATTGTGAAGGAAGTCAAAAGTCATTCTTAAAAAAAAAACACCTCTCTGTGACCTTTAGGGGGCGCCGTGCCGATCTGGTCTGCCTGGTCAATTTCTATACAAACAAGTTGAGAATAAATATTTTTGCTATTAACAGTTTTGTGGTTTTTATTTTGTGAGAAACAGAATCTGTCGTCTTTTTCCATCACTGTAGAAGTCTGGTTAGTAGAAGTCTGGTTAGTAGAAGTCTGGTTTGTAGAAGTCTGGTTTGTAGAAGTCTGGTTTGTAGAAGTCTGGTTAGTAGAAGTCTGGTTAGTAGAAGTCTGGTTAGTAGAAGTCTGGTTAGTAGAAGCCTCCCAACAAAGAAACGTAAAACGACTACGAAGAGACACAAAACTACAAAGACGTAAAACACCTAAAAAAGGAGACACAAACGATCTCAGTTTCTCAGACGGACTAATCAGTTGCCAAACTAGTGTTTCATATTAAAATATTTAAAGTTATTTATTTGCTGTTCGTTTCTTTTACACAGTAATTTATTCCTAACGTACAGCTGATGTCTCCAGGACTTTGATAAAGTACAGTTTCCCGTTTCCACGACTTTAAATTTGAGTCTTAACATGTTTTGACTGGTTTTAGAAACGTGTGTCCTTTAAATCTGCGACCCTCCTTCCTACAGCGTCTTTACCCCTGATGGAAACAGACTTCCTGCTCTGGAGGTCAGGGGGCGTGGCCTTCTACTGATAGTAGAAGCTGGCAGCGACTCTGAAGACGTCGGACGATCCTTCGTACGGAGAGATGACGGGTCGGAGGCCCTTCAGCTCTTTGTAGTGTCCGAAGTGTCGGATCCGGTAGGAGCCGCTGGGCGCCGACGGAGGGATGAACCACTCGACGGTGGCGTTACTCTGCCGGTTGGAACCCTTCAGCCAATGAAACCTGCAACAAGAGACGCCACGTAAAGACTGAAGGTGGATCTCAGCAGCAACATCTGGATTCAGTTCAGGTTCTGGAGTAACATCAGTAACGTTCTGATGGTACGTCTCTGGTGAAACATGTCGGCTTCTCACAGTCCTGCAGACTTGAAGTCTAACCGAGGTCTGCTGGTCTGTACATTCACCCACCTGGTCTCCCATGATGCATCAGTGTGGATGACCTCCCAAGTCTCTGTTCTGTTGTCGAAAACCTCCACAGTTACGAAGGTCTTATCCCTCTGCAGTAAACAACCAGTCAAACAGTAGAAACATGATGCTGAGGACCGAAAACCAACAAGAACTGAAGGAAAAGACAGAAACGTCCTACCATGTCTCCGGAGTGTCTCGGGTTTCCTGCCACAAACGTAACCGACACAACGTCACCCTGAAAAACACGTTAAAACCACGTCAAAACATCGGAGTGTCGTCAGCGTAAGGCTGGACTCCGACAGAAAAATACTGTTGATTGATCTACTGAACCTCATAAGTCTCCTGTTTTAGGTTTAAAATGAAGACGTGCAGGCAGCGTTAGCAACGTTAGCAGCGTTAGCAGCGTTAGCAGTGCTAGCAGCGTTAGCAGCGCTAGTAGTGTTAGCAGCGCTAGCAGCGTTAGCAGCGTTAGCAGCGTTAGCAGCGCTAGTAGTGTTAGCAGCGCTAGCAGCGTTAGCAGCGTTAGCAGCGTTAGCAGCGCTAGTAGTGTTAGCAGCGTTAGCAGTGTTAGCAGCGTTAGCAGCGCTAGCAGCGTTAGCAGCGCTAGCAGCATTAGCAGCGTCTGATGGTTGAAGTGACCGACATCAGTAGCAGTGGGTGGAACGTCTGCTGCTTGTCCAGGTTTAGTCTTTTGGCCTGATGTTAAAGTCAGTTTATTGTCTTCTGCTGCTCAGCTCATTTTTCAGGTCGACAACATCGTGGTTGGTTAAACCTCAGAATTCAGCAACTTGAAACAAACCGGGCTGAGTTCTGGACCCTGAGGGACGCCACAGGTGAGTCCTACCTGTCTGTAAACTGGATGAACCTGCTCCAGAACCTCTCCAAAGCTGGTGTTCTCTGGTTTTCTATCAACCGGCGCTGCAGGCAGCAGACTAACGAGGTTCTCTGTGAAGAACGGAGGCTCAGGGCCGACCGGCAGCTCCGACACTCGGTCCTGAAAACACAGAAACAGATTCTACGTGGATTCATGGTGTTTTTACTGAACCCCTGAATCCAGATGTTGTCATGTGTTTGTTCAGATCTGGATCAATCACCTACTTCATGTCTGGTATCAGCCTAATGTGTGAATGCTGTTAATGAGTTTGGGTCGTTCATGTTTCACTCTGCAGGTAAACACACCGTGTGTTGCTGCAGAAGCTAGCATGTAGCACCTCATTAGCATAAAGCTACTTTCACAAGTCCAAAGAGCTTCTGTAGCATTTCCAGATGTGTAGGTTTGCTTTGTAAAACTAATTCTGTCCTTCTTCAGGACAACTTGAACAAAAACAGACTCTTTGTAGTTTTATAGATTTTTCTCGTTAAAGCTAAAGCTAAAAGATAAATAGCTAATCAGTTCGTTTTGTGTGAATAAATTCATGAAGCATCAAAGAAGGAATAACAGGACCTCCATGTTGGGTCATCACAGGTGCGTCTCACCTGAGCGATGGCTCTGGCCAGGCCTCGGTACTTGTGCAGGTACGCACTGAGCGTGTGCGGACCGTAGATGGTGGAGGCTCCTTCGTATCGCTGCACCTGAAACCCAGGTAATGATAACCGTTAGCTTCCTGTCCGCCTGTGTTTCCTGTTTAAAGCCACCAGTTAAGGTTCTTTATGTGGAAATGTGGACAGCAGGATTTCTGCCTGTCGTCCAGTAGCTCTGTGGGTTAGTGATTTAAGTCAGGTTAGTAAAACGGCTGTGAACACTACATTTCCCATGAGCCTCAGCTGTACCTGGTACTCTTCATAGGTGGTGATGTAGTGGGTGTAGATGTTGCTGAGGCCAGCGATCACCACCTCGGTGTCCCTGAACGTCCCCTCCGACTCCAGCTCCTGACACACAAACACACACATTAACACAGTAAGGACACACAGGTTGTCACATGATTCAGGTGTTCATGTTGCGTCTCACCTGTTTCACAGCATCTCGTAGCCTCCTCCCCGACATGGTGCTGTTAGAACACAAAAGACATATCAGCGGTCTCGTCATCTTGTTAGCAGTATTGCTATTAGCTCTATTAGCACTGTGTTGCTAACAGCAGTTAGAATCATTAGGTTTATTATTAGCCACATTGCTGTTAGCATTATTAGCGGTGTCACTATTAGCTTTATTATTAGCTGTATTGCTATTAGCATTATTAGCAGTGTCACTATTAGCTGTATTGCTATTAGCATTAGTAGCAGTGTCACTATTAGCTGTATTATTAGCCACGTTGCTGTTAGCATTGTCATCATCATTAGCTCTCTAGACGTTAGCGGTCTGATGCGTGTGGGTGAAACTTGCGTCATCTCTCCAGGAACAGCGACAACAGCTACAGAACCGACGGTGAGGATCTGAACGTCGACGATCTGAGGATGCCACGGCAGAGGAATGTTCATCTACACACAGACACACAACACACAGCAACACAGGTCTGGTCATAACACACAGTGCTCAAACCTCACACCTGCTCAGGTGTGTCAGCTACACCTCAGCACTAACTATTCAGCTGCACAGAGGCCTCAGCGTTGAAACGAACAGGAGCTTTTTCAGGAGCTTCAGTCTCAGTGTCTCTGATGCTTCCTGATCTGTGGTCACCTGACCCTCCTGCTGAGCTGCAGGTGTTCTGAGGGACTCACCTCTCCGGTGTTGAACAGGATTGGTTTAGGATGATGACATTCCTTCGTCTCATTGGACGGCTTCCCCAGCAGCGCTCCAACGATCCCGTCCCAGAACGGGTCTCCTTCAACAGCACCTTCACACAGGGTCAGGAGCAGAACTCAGAACCAAGACCGTCTCAGACTGGACTCCATACGTCAAGTATACATTAGATATATACTAAACTATACTATATTATACTATAAACTATAAACTATACTATACTATAAACTATAAACTATACTATACTATAAACTATAAACTATACTATACTATAAACTATAAACTATACTATACTATACTATACTATAAACTATAAACTATACTATACTATAAACTATAAACTATACTATACTATAAACTATAAACTATACTATAAACTATACTATACTATAAACTATAAACTATACTATAAACTATACTATACTATACTATAAACTATAAACTATACTATACTATAAACTATAAACTATACTATACTATAAACTATAAACTATACTATAAACTATAAACTATACTATACTATACTATAAACTATAAACTATACTATAAACTATAAACTATACTATAAACTATACTATACTATACTATAAACTATAAACTATACTATAAACTATACTATAAACTATAAACTATACTATAAACTATAAACTATACTATAAACTATACTATACTATACTATAAACTATACTATACTATACTATACTATAAACTATAAACTATACTATAAACTATACTATACTATACTATACTATACTATAAACTATAAACTATACTATACTATACTATGCTATACTATAAACTATAAACTATACTATAAACTATAAACTATACTATACTATACTGTACTATACTATAAACTATACTATACTATATACTATAAACTATACTATAAACTATACTATACTATACTATACTATAAACTATACTATACTATACTATACTATACTATAAACTATACTATACTATACTATACTATACTATAAACTATACTATACTATACTATACTATACTATAAACTATAAACTATACTATACTATACTATGCTATACTATAAACTATAAACTATACTATAAACTATAAACTATACTATACTATACTGTACTATACTATAAACTATACTATACTATATACTATAAACTATACTATAAACTATACTATACTATACTATACTATAAACTATACTATAAACTATACTATACTATACTATACTATACTATAAACTATAAACTATACTATACTATACTATGCTATACTATAAACTATAAACTATACTATAAACTATAAACTATACTATACTATACTGTACTATACTATAAACTATACTATACTATATACTATAAACTATACTATAAACTATACTATACTATACTATACTATAAACTATACTATACTATACTGTACTATACTATAAACTATACTATACTATATACTATAAACTATACTATAAACTATACTATACTATACTATACTATAAACTATACTATACTATACTATACTATAAACTATAAACTATACTATAAACTATACTATACTATACTATAAACTATAAACTATACTATACTATACTATACTATAAACTATAAACTATACTATAAACTATAAACTATACTATAATATTCTATAAACTATAAACTATACTATAAACTATAAACTATACTATAATATTCTATAAACTATAAACTATACTATAATATACTATAAACTATACTATACTATACTATACTATAAACTATAAACTATACTATAATATACTATAAACTATACTATACTATACTATACTATAAACTATAAACTATACTATAAACTATAAACTATACTATACTATACTATAAACTATAAACTATACTATAAACTATAAACTATACTATAATATTCTATAAACTATAAACTATACTATAATATACTATAAACTATACTATACTATAAACTATAAACTATAAACTATACTATACTATACTATAAACTATAAACTATACTATAATATACTATAAACTATACTATACTATAAACTATAAACTATCCTATAATATACTATAAACTATAAACTATACTATAATATACTATAAACTATACTATACTATAATATACTATAAACTATACTATACTATACTATATACTATAAACTATACTATACTATACTATAAACTATAAACTATAAACTATACTATACTATACTATACTATACTATACTATAAACTATAAACTATACTATACTATACTATAAACTATAAACTATACTATAATATACTATAAACTATACTATACTATACTATATACTATAAACTATACTATACTATACTATAAACTATAAACTATACTATAATATACTATAAACTATACTATACTATACTATTAACTATAAACTATAAACTATACTATACTATACTATAAACTATACTATACTATACTATACTATAAACTATAAACTATACTATAAACTATAAACTATACTATAAACTATACTATACTATACTGTACTATACTATAAACTATACTATACTATACTATATACTATAAACTATACTATAAACTATACTATACTATACTATACTATAAACTATACTATACTATACTATAAACTATAAACTATACTATAAACTATACTATACTATAAACTATAAACTATACTATACTATACTATACTATAAACTATAAACTATACTATAAACTATAAACTATACTATAATATTCTATAAACTATAAACTATACTATAATATACTATAAACTATACTATACTATAAACTATAAACTATACTATACTATACTATAAACTATAAACTATACTATAATATACTATAAACTATACTATACTATACTATAAACTACAAACTATACTATAATATACTATAAACTATACTATACTATAATATACTATAAACTATACTATACTATACTATATACTATAAACTATACTATAAACTATACTATACTATACTATAAACTACAAACTATACTATAATATACTATAAACTATACTATACTATAATATACTATAAACTATACTATACTATACTATATACTATAAACTATACTATAAACTATACTATACTATACTATAAACTATAAACTATAAACTATAAACTATACTATACTATACTATAAACTATAAACTATACTATAATATACTATAAACTATACTATACTATACTATATACTATAAACTATACTATACTATACTATAAACTATAAACTATAAACTATACTATACTATACTATTAACTATAAACTATAAACTATACTATACTATACTATAAACTATACTATACTATAATATACTATAAACTATACTATACTATACTATATACTATAAACTATACTATACTATAAACTATACTATACTATAAACTATAAACTATAAACTATACTATACTATAATATACTATAAACTATACTATACTATACTATATACTATAAACTATACTATACTATACTATACTATATACTATAAACTATACTATACTATAATATACTATAAACTATACTATACTATACTATATACTATAAACTATACTATACTATACTATATACTATAAACTATACTATACTATATACTATAAACTATACTATAAACTATAAACTATACTATACTATACTATAAACTATACTATACTATAATATACTATAAACTATACTATACTATAAACTATACTATACTATAATATACTATAAACTATACTATACTATACTATATACTATAAACTATACTATAAACTATAAACTATACTATACTATACTATAAACTATACTATACTATAATATACTATAAACTATACTATACTATACTATAAACTATACTATACTATAATATACTATAAACTATACTATAAACTATACTATACTATAATATACTATAAACTATACTATACTATAAACTATACTATACTATAATATACTATAAACTATACTATACTATACTATATACTATAAACTATACTATACTATACTATATACTATAAACTATACTATACTATATACTATAAACTATACTATAAACTATAAACTATACTATACTATACTATAAACTATACTATACTATAATATACTATAAACTATACTATACTATAAACTATACTATACTATAATATACTATAAACTATACTATACTATACTATATACTATAAACTATACTATAAACTATAAACTATACTATACTATACTATAAACTGTACTATACTATAATATACTATAAACTATACTATACTATACTATAAACTATACTATACTATAATATACTATAAACTATACTATACTGTACTATATACTATAAACTATACTATACTATACTATATACTATAAACTATACTATACTATACTATATACCATAAACTATACTATAAACTATACTATACTATAATATACTATAAACTATACTATACTATACTATATACTATAAACTATACTATACTATATACTATAAACTATACTATAAACTATACTATAAACTATAAACTATACTATACTATACTATATACTATAAACTATACTATAAACTATACTATACTATAATATACTATAAACTATACTATACTATACTATATACTATAAACTATACTATACTATACTATATACTATAAACTATACTATAAACTATAAACTATACTATACTATAAACTATAAACTATAAACTATACTATACTATAAACTATAAACTATACTATACTATACTATAAACTATAAACTATACTATACTATAAACTATAAACTATACTATACTATACTATAAACTATAAACTATACTATACTATACTATAAACTATACTATACTATGTGGAACACTGATCTGTAGGTTCAGTACTCGTCATGTGAAGCTGCAGGTTTTCACGTCCACTGGTTTGATCAACAGATTAGAGGTGAGAGTAAAGCAGAGTCACCCTGAGTGAAGTTCAGGTCTCCTCCTCCGTCTGTGGTTCCTGCAGCAAAACTGTGACCCAGAGCAGGTCTGCAGGTCCTCACCTGATGCACAGGTAAACAAACAAACACAGATCAACACAGAATGAATAAACAAATGCACACATGGAAACTATTAAAAATATTAATAAAACACCTGAAGGTTATCGACATGTTTGCAAAATATAGAATCTCTAATTTATATAAATAAAAACTGTGACACAGAGTCCACAATATTGTTTTAATATTAATCAAATGTCTCTTGAATATTAATATTAATATATTCAGAAAACAACACATCAAATATCAAATCAACAAATCGCATTAAAATCCCAATAATATCATTTAAAACTATGTTGAAGAAACACATGAATTATATTAATTATGTCACCTGAGAAATAAAAAAATGTATTTTTAAATGTATAAAATATCTAAAAAAAGATCTTTGAAAAATATTTATGAATATTTAATATTAGTTATGAAAATATCTGAAAAATCACATGATGCCCCTAAAAACATCAACAGAACATAAATATCTGTGTGAGTGTGTGTGTGTGTGTGTGTATGTATGTGTCCTGACCATGTGTGTGTGTGTGTCCTGACCGTGTGTGTGTGTGTGTGTCCTGACCGTGTGTGTGTGTGTGTGTCTCGACCATGTGTGTGTGTGTGTGTCCTGACCGTGTGTGTGTGTGTGTGTGTGTGTGTGTGTGTGTGTCTCGACCATGTGTGTGTGTGTGTGTCCTGACCGTGTGTGTGTGTGTGTGTGTGTGTGTGTGTGTGTCCTGACCGTGTGTGTGTGTGTGTCCTGACCGTGTGTGTGTGTGTGTGTGTGTGTGTGTGTCCTGACCGTGTGTGTGTTGTTGATCTGAACACTGACGTCCGTCATGTTGACCCACTGATGAGCTGATTGGACGGAACCTGTTACCTCCTCAACTGCAGTCGCATAAAGTTCCTGTAGGGGCAGAAACACACTCAGAGACAGACAGACAGATACAGACAGATACAGACAGACAGATACAGAAGGACAGATACAGACAGATACAGACAGACAGATACAGACAGACAGATACAGACAGATACAGACAGACAGACAGACAGATACAGACAGATACAGACAGACAGATACAGACAGACAGACAGATACAGACAGACAGATACAGACAGACAGATACAGACAGATACAGACAGATACAGACAGACAGATACAGAGAGACAGACAGATACAGACAGACAGATACAGACAGATACAGACAGATACAGACAGACAGATACAGACAGACAAATACAGATAGATACAGACAGATACAGACAGATACAGACAGATACAGACAGATACAGACAGATACAGACAGACAGATACAGACAGATACAGACAGACAGACAGACAGATACAGACAGACAGACAGATACAGACAGATACAGACAGACAAATACAGATAGATACAGACAGATAAAGACAGACAGATACAGACAGATACAGACAGACAGATACAGACAGATACAGACAGATACAGACAGATACAGACAGATACAGACAGATACAGACAGACAGATACAGACAGATACAGACAGACAGACAGACAGATACAGACAGACAGACAGATACAGACAGACAGATACAGACAGACAGACAGATACAGACAGATACAGACAGACAGATACAGAGAGACAGACAGATACAGACAGATACAGACAGACAAATACAGACAGATACAGACAGACAGATACAGACAGATACAGACAGACAGACAGATACAGACAGATACAGACAGACAGATACAGACAGATACAGACAGACAGATACAGACAGACAGACAGATACAGACAGATACAGACAGATACAGACAGACAGATACAGACAGACAGATACAGACAGATACAGACAGATACAGACAGACAGATACAGACAGACAGATACAGACAGAAAGACAGATACAGACAGATACAGACAGATACAGACAGACAGATACAGACAGATACAGACAGATACAGACAGACAGATACAGACAGATACAGACAGATACAGACAGACAGACAGATACAGACAGATACAGACAGACAGATACAGACAGATACAGACAGACAGATACAGACAGACAGATACAGACAGACAGATACAGACAGATACAGACAGACAGATACAGACAGACAGATACAGACAGATACAGACAGATACAGACAGACAGATACAGACAGACAGACAGATACAGACGGAGAAACAGACAGATACAGACAGATACAGACAGACAGACAGACAGATACAGACAGATACAGACAGATACAGACAGACAGATACAGACAGATACAGATACAGACAGATAGATACAGACAGACAGATACAGACAGACAGATACAGACAGATACAGACAGATACAGACAGACAGATACAGACAGATACAGACAGATACAGACAGACAGATACAGACAGACAGATACAGACAGATACAGACAGATACAGACAGATACAGACAGACAGATACAGAGAGACAGACAGATACAGACAGACAGATACAGACAGATACAGACAGATACAGACAGATACAGACAGACAGATACAGACAGACAAATACAGATAGATACAGACAGATACAGACAGATACAGACAGATACAGACAGATACAGACAGACAGATACAGACAGATACAGACAGACAGACAGACAGATACAGACAGACAGACAGATACAGACAGATACAGACAGACAAATACAGATAGATACAGACAGACAGATACAGACAGATACAGACAGACAGATACAGACAGATACAGACAGACAGATACAGACAGATACAGACAGATACAGACAGACAGATACAGACAGATACAGACAGATACAGACAGATACAGACAGATACAGACAGACAGATACAGACAGATACAGACAGACAGACAGACAGATACAGACAGACAGACAGATACAGACAGACAGATACAGACAGACAGACAGATACAGACAGATACAGACAGACAGATACAGAGAGACAGACAGATACAGACAGATACAGACAGACAAATACAGATAGATACAGACAGATACAGACAGATACAGACAGATACAGACAGACAGATACAGACAGATACAGACAGACAGATACAGACAGATACAGACAGACAGACAGATACAGACAGACAGATACAGACAGACAGACAGATACAGACAGATACAGACAGACAGATACAGACAGATACAGACAGACAGATACAGACAGACAGATACAGACAGATACAGACAGATACAGACAGACAGATACAGACAGATACAGACAGATACAGACAGACAGATACAGACAGACAGATACAGACAGAAAGACAGATACAGACAGATACAGACAGATACAGACAGACAGATACAGACAGACAGATACAGACAGATACAGACAGATACAGACAGACAGATACAGACAGACAGATACAGACAGAAAGACAGATACAGACAGATACAGACAGATACAGACAGACAGATACAGACAGATACAGACAGACAGATACAGACAGACAGATACAGACAGATACAGACAGATACAGACAGACAGATACAGACAGACAGATACAGACAGACAGACAGATACAGACAGACAGACAGATACAGACAGATACAGACAGACAGATACAGACAGATACAGACAGAGAGATACAGACAGATACAGACAGATACAGACAGACAGATACAGACAGATACAGACAGATACAGACAGACAGATACAGACAGACAGATACAGACAGATACAGACAGACAGATACAGACAGACAGATACAGACAGATACAGACAGATACAGACAGACAGATACAGACAGACAGACAGATACAGACAGATACAAACAGACAGATACAGACAGATACAGACAGACAGATACAGACAGACAGATACAGACAGACAGATACAGACAGATACAGACAGATACAGACAGACAGATACAGACAGACAGACAGATACAGACAGACAGAT
>JAMOIN010002144.1:0-13533 GCA_024666655.1 Dascyllus trimaculatus
TAAACTTTAGAACTGGTTAATGAAGAGTCTGGATCGTGTGCACCAGGAAGGTGGAAAAATGAATCCTGTAACAAGCTATTGAGTTATTTGATTATGTTGACAGTCACATCATGTAAATGTGCCTTTAAAAGTCAAACCATCTACACAAGCACTAACAGATGCTATCTGTGTAACACACAGAGAACACACATACTGTAGTGTTTTAAAAATTAAGGCATGTTTTATTGTGTGACCCTTCTATAATTCTACCAGTCATCTGACTTTGTCAACACGCTGTCCTTATTGTGCCATTCTGTGTCAGGCCACATTTACAAGCTGAACAAGATTCTGGGTTCAAGTCCTGGCTAGTTCCATCATCCTTTAGCTGAACATGTGTGGGATGTTTCTCGTTTTTCTTTCTCTACTTTTTGTTAATCACAAAAGAAATTACACAGAAAGGGATTGAATATGAGGTTACTATTGTTCCGAGATGTACGACAATTTGCCTCAACCAGTTGCAGCCTTTCGAAATCTGTGTTTTCTGGTCTCTCTCTGCTTTTTATTGGGAGCACTTGTGTGGGACTGACAGTGGCTGTTCGATAGTTTGGTTGAAGCTTTTCTACGTTTTCACTAGATTAACAATATATTAACAGATAAAGCAGAAGACGAGAGATGCTAGCAACAAAACACACACAAACAAACAAACAAACCAGCCAACAAATTAACAAACAAACAAACCAACGCCAGCCATCAAATAACCTCTTTGCCGGAGGTAATAAGGCAGAAGACGAGAGATGCCAGCAACAAAATACATGCCCCGTGTGAGGCTCGAACTCACGACCTTCAGATTATGAGACTGACGCGCTGCCTACTGCGCCAACGAGGCCCAGCACACTGTTAAATACATGATTATTTTTTGGCTCACATACATGTACTTTATGGTGTTTTTAGAGGAAATAAAAGACACATTAAAACACAGACTGTGACGTTCAAACTTAAGGCTTTCACATTGTGAGACTAAAACACTGTGTACTCAACAGAATGTCAATGTCACAACCTAAAGGTCACTGATCCTGCTCAACGTGCTCCAGAGTATGCTTCATTTTACATAGTTTGAAATATCTGACTGTGAAACTCCTTTATCTGCAAACTCAACCTGTCATTTGAGTGACGAGAACAAGAGCGTAGAGAGTCCACTTCAACAACAGTGGTGTAGGGCTAGTGGCGCAATGGATAACGCGTCTGACTACGGATCAGAAGATTCTAGGTTCGACTCCTGGCTAGCTCGACAGTGCTTTAGCTTTACTGCTGTACACCGTTATCCTCGACTTCCTGTCCACGACAAAAAACAATATGGATGAAACAAGCTGGATATTAGGTGGCTGTTGTTCACACATGTGCTAGAATCTGCCAGAAACAGTTGATGTATTCCTGGAATTGAGTGAAGTCACGGTTTAGCTCTTTCCGATTTAGTTAATTTACAATTTACAAACATAGACATATAAAAGGAGCTGTGTAATACATTACCATCTAATGTGTTTGCACCTACCAGCTACAGGTTGACACAAATTTGATCAAGTCACTGTTTGATGACACATTTTGTTGCACAGTGTATAAACCACTAAAGTATGTGTGTCCTCTTTGTGTTAGACAACTAGCAAGAGTCAGTGGTAGAGAAAGTAGTTTATTTTGAAATGACACCTTTGCAAATAACTACTTGGCCTTTTAGCTAATTCATTTTTCCAACCTCCACACTGTCTGGTCTCTATGTAAAACACCAAGTTGACATTTTTCAACAAAATCGGGGAAAATTCACAACCAAGAGAGAAACAGAAAGGAGATTGTAAACACACCGGAGATCACAGATACTGTAACAGGCATGAACAGAGTTCCTGTTAATTCCAATACCAGCACAGAGCTATGTGAAAATGAGGTGCAAGACTTGACATATCATGCTTATAATGGAAGCAGGGTATCCCCCATTGCTCTATAAGCCTGGCGGGCCGCCAGGCTTTCACTGCCCCCCCGCCAGGCTAAGCGTCACTTGTTTATTTATTTTAAATAAGTATATTTATGCACCAAAACAGTGATAGCAAAGACGGGAAACAGAACTTTTAACAGCATCTCGCGATACAGTGGTAACCGCAATGGTGACATTTTATGGTCGATACGTGAACTTTTTCCGAAGTCGGAGGAGCACTAGAGGAGACCATGAGCCTGCTCGTTCACCCCCAGGCCAAGGGGAGTTCATCCCCGGCGAGCTGACCGAGCCGCGGCTCCATGATGAGGCAGAGCCAGTGGGAGTTAGCACGGATGTTAACACGTCGTCGGAGCAGCCTTCTGCGAGCCGCAATGGTAAACATCCAACTAGTGGATTTAATCCAAAATGGTTAGCTGACCCTAAATTTAGCGGATGGCTCTACCAGACCAAGTATGGAAAGCCCAGACGGATTGATGCACTGATCCAACCTGCACCATATGCAGCAATAAGTAGAACAGGGAGCACAGCACAGCAGACCTGTTCAGCCTCTGAGTTCCCTGGTTTTACCCCTTGGTCATGTTTGCACTTTTTTATTTATGTTAATTTATTTTACTTTTAAATGTGACCAGCAACAGCTTGTTTTAATATTCACTATGATTTAACTTAAGTGAAAACAACTGATATTATTTAATTGTATTTTTTGTGTTTGTTAAAACCGTATTTCAAGATTGTGCCTTTTCATAAGACTCTACGTTTAAGTATTGTTAATAAATGGCTTATAATAACATATAATAGTCATAATTTCAAAATTCCTGTCAACTTTTTCCTTTTTTTTTGTTTTTAATTTTTATTTTTTTACAAAAACACACTGGGCGGCCAGTGGGCTTCTCTACCACCAGGCTTAGCAAGTTTTCTGGGGGAAACCCTGTGGAAGGGTTAGGGGTAAGATTGCCATAATTTACAAATAACTCCCATTGTACTTGAGTGTCCAGGCTGACAGAGTCCTGAACATTAATATTGAACATTTCTCATTCATCAAAATCCTGCTGAGAAAAAAGGGAAACAACCCAGAAACATAACAGCTGGAAAAGGCCTCCATTTTAACAAAAACATAATAAGCTCCTAACATGCCATCACCACAGCAGGGGACTGAAATACCCAGTGGCTGTGATCGTATAGTGGTTAGTACTCTGCGTTGTGGCCGCAGCAACCCCGGTTCGAATCTGGGTCATGGCAACACCTGCTGGATTTTGTCTGTGATAACAGTGAACTTTAGAACTGGTTAATGAAGAGTCTGGATCGTGTGCACCAGGAAGGTGGAAAAATCAATCCTGTAACAAGCTATTGAGTTATTTGATTATGTTGACAGTCACATCATGTAAATGTGCCTTTAAAAACAAACCATTTACACAAGTACTAACAGATGCTATCTGTGTGACACACAGAGGACACACATACTGTAGTGCTTTAAAGAGTAAGGCATGTTTTATTGTGTGACCCTTCTATAATTCTACCAGTCATTTGACTTTGTCAGCACGCTGTCCTTATTGTGCCATTCTGTGTCAGGCCACATTTACAAGCTGAACAAGATTCTCGGTTCAACTCCTGGCTCCTGCCGTTATTTCAAGGACACATCAGGAAACAAAATCTAAACATTGATAGTCAGAGGTCATAAGATGCCATCACAACAGCAGGCCACTGAAGAAACCAGTCAATTGTGAATATACTCCAACACCATATCTGTCATGTTTAAGGCCATTAAACGTGTCTCACTACGTATCAGAAGATTCAAGGTTTGACTCCTGGTGAACTTGTAAAACTTTAGATGACCATATCAGCATCATTTCGATTGCTACTTCTTGTCATAGGATATGCAAGGAAAACTGCAAATAAAAAAAACAGCAAAATATCCCGAGAGAACATAAACGGCAGTGTTAGAGAAGCAATGTGTGGAACTGGACTGTCTTTTCACATACAGAAATCATAAAACCCATACTAAAGCAGTATTCTTGTTAATCTTCTAAAAAACTAGTTTCAAAAGTTGAAAAAATAAACAAAAATCAACATCTTTTGTACCACTTATAGACCAGGGAATTTTGCATTAATTAATATTTCGTTGCATGTTTTAAATAAGTATAAACGTGTGCCACATGTGTCTCCT
Organism: Dascyllus trimaculatus; assembly: GCA_024666655.1. Taxonomy (NCBI): domain Eukaryota; kingdom Metazoa; phylum Chordata; class Actinopteri; family Pomacentridae; genus Dascyllus; species Dascyllus trimaculatus. The sequence goes on from JAMOIN010002144.1 coordinate 4,122, forward strand.
CAAACTTAACTGCCTCTGCCAGAAGTATGCTGTCATCCAGCTGAGTGGACAGAGAGGGGTGTGTGAAGGTGGGTGAGGATGTCTGATGAGGCCTGCAGTCGAGCACGGGCCTGAGTCAAAGCGAAAAAACATAAAAAGCAGGACAGACAAACATCACAAATACTGAACAGCAATAAATACTCATCGTAAATGTAACAATACCACACTGCAGAAACACTTATGGTCAAGTCCTGCATTCAAATAAATAGAGCTGCATAAGTTTTAGAATCAAATATACTGAACTCCGTTATATTCTGTTGGGTGACGTAATTTATAAAAATACATCCTATTTTATTTATTGATCAAATTTTGTATTAACAGTCTAAATCTGCAGAGTAAGTTGTAGTAAAGAAAGCTGTAAAATATACACAATTGAGGGAAAACTACAACATTCCCTGCTAAAATGCAGTGGAGTATAAGTATAAAGTAGCATGAAATGTAAATACTTAAATAAAGTACAGTCCACAGTACGATGAGCTTACAGTAAAATTCAATAGTAAAACTACGTCCTAACTTTTATGGCGCTGTACACATCTTTGTAACTTCTCATTCATTTCATGACGTTTCCAGCTCACAAACATCACCAACAGACAAACTAACTATCAAATGTGTTGGCGTTGAACTAAAATTAGCAGAAGTATCGACTCGGGCTGGTCCCGAATATTCGAATATCCAAATATTCGTTTGTTGTGGTGGTATTCGGATAATAATTTTGATATTCGAATATTCGTGCATGACGTAACCTGTTTTAAACTACGCATGATAAATCATAGGCTGGAGCACGTTGAGCAGCAACAAAATTTCAGGAATTTCAACAGTATTTCCCCTTATCTGGGTTCGCCCCAGAGTTCCTCACATATTTTAACCTCTAGTATCTGTCAGGTTTTCTCAATTCCCTGTGTCAAAAGTCAGTCCAGTCCCAATTAAATAGTGAAAGATGAGATGACTTCAAGAGTCTAAAAAAGGCCAGTTTTCTTTATACTAATGTTCCTTGTATTACCATGACCTAAAAATACAGCATGTGAAAGAATCGAAAGACTTTTGAACTAGCCACGAGTCAAATCTAGAATCTTTTATCCACAGTCAGATGCATAAATGTGGCTTCTTACAGAATCATATTGTAATGAATAGTAGCAGTAACATCTTGAGCCACTCCTGACATGGCAGACTGATAGCCTTTGTTGTGCAAACGGGCAACTCCACAACCATTAGCACTGCCAATACTGTTGGACCACCTGGCTTCATAGCCATTCACACCTTGATGCATGTTAGTCCTGGGTCGTTAATGGGCCTTTAGTCATGTTCAGACTAAGTAAAATCAGCATGTTTTACTTTACATCATCTGAACCAGGGAAATCAAGCATGTTCTCTTACATGAAGTGCAAGTCACAGGTCACAGTGCCATAGTACAAGGAATCTTCTACCATACCTTCTAACTGTACGGGCAGGGTGTTTCCTTTTTGGACCACCTTGTCTCTTCTTTTTGTTGTAGTATTTGCTTGCTGACTGTCTGTGACCATTAAACACACACACACACACACACACACACACAACCAGAGAGACAGACAGAGAGAGAGACAGAGAGACTATTTGCTATTAACAACAATCAGCATCGATGCTAATTAAGCTCCTGAGTGGATTTTATGAATTCTCCATATTAAAAGACAGTCCAGTTCCACTGATTGCTTATTGATTTATTCTTAAGAAGAGAAGTTTCTCTTTAACAGTTCTGAATTTGTAAAAATTGTTCAGATACTTCTTTGAGGTGCACACAGATTTTTGCAGATGTTGGAAATACCTATGTAGCATCTGGGAGAAGCTAAAGTTTGATTGAACTAGCCAGGAGTCGAAGATCAAAATTATTTTTTCTGTAAATATTTATGTTTTTTCCAGCTGTCATGTTTCTGGGGTGTTTCTCTTTTATCTTTTCAAAATAAACTACTTTCTCTACCACTAACACTTGCTAGTTGTCTAACACAAAGAGGACACACATACTGTAGTGGTTTATATACTGTGTAACAAAATGTGTCATCAAACAGTGACTTGATCAAATTTGTGTCAACCTGTAGCTGGTAGGTGCAAACACATTAGATGGTAACGTATTATACAGCTCCTCTTATACGTCTATGTTTGTAAATTGTAAATTCTCTAAATCGGAAAGAGCTAAACCGTGACTTCACTCAATTCCAGGAACACATCAACTGTTTCTGGCAGATTCTAGCACATGTGTGAACAACAGCCACCTCATATCCAGCTTGTTTCATCCGTATTGTTTTTTGTCGTGGACAGGAAGTCGAGGATAACGCTGTTCAGCAGTAAAGCTAAAGCACTGTCGAGCTAGCCAGGAGTCGAACCTAGAATCTTCTGATCCGTAGTCAGACGCGTTATCCATTGCGCCACTAGCCCTACACCACTGCTGTTGAAGTGGGCTCTCTACGCTCTTGTTCTCGTCACTCAAATGACAGGTTGAGTTTACAGATAAAGGAGTTTAACAGTCAGATATTTCAAACTATGTAAAATGAAGCATAAACTGGAGCACGTTGAGCAGGATCAGTGACCTTTAGGTTGGTACATTGACATTCTGTTGAGTACTCAGTGTTTTAGTCTCACAATGTGAAAGTCTTAAGTTTGAACGTCACAGTCTGTGTTTTAATGTGTCTTTTATTTCCTTTAAAAACACCATAAAGTACATGTATGTGAGCAAAAAAATAATCATGTATTTTTAACGCATTCTGGGCCTCGTTGGCGCAGTAGGCAGCGCGTCAGTCTCATAATCTGAAGGTCGTGAGTTCGAGCCTCACACGGGGCAAGTGTTTTGTTGCAAGCATCTCTCGTCTTCTGCTTTCTGTATGTTAATATATTGTTAATCATATGAAAATGTAGAATGATTTCAACCAAACTATGTAACATCCACAGACAATTTGGTTGAAATCATTCTACCAAACTATCTGTGTGTTGTCCACAGATAGACAACACACAGTCAGTTCCAAACAAGTGCACCCAAAAAAGCAGGGAAAACACAGATTTTGAAAGGCTGCAACTGGTTGAGGCAAATTGTCATACATCTTTCTGTGTAATTTCTTTTATTATTAACAAAAAGTAGAGAAAGAAAATGAGAAACATCCCACACATGTTCAGCTAAAGGATTATGGAACTAGCCAGAAGTTGAACCAAGAATCTTGTTCAGCTTGTAAATGTGGCCTGACACAGAATGGCACAATAAGGACAGCGTGTTGACAAAGTCAGATGACTGGTAGAATTATAGAAGGGTCACACAATAAAACATGCCTTACTCTTTAAAACACTACAGTATGTGTGTTCTCTGTGTGTTACACAGATAGCATCTGTTAGTACTTGTGTAAATGGTTTGTTTTTTAAAGGCACATTTACATGATGTGACTGTCAACATAATCAAATAACTCAATAGCTTGTTATAGGATTCATTTTTCCACCTTCCTGGTGCACACGATCCAGACTCTTCATTAACCAGTTCTAAAGTTTATTGTTATCACAGACAAAATCCAGCAGGTGTTGCCGTGACCCGGATTCGAACCGGGGTTGCTGCGGCCACAACGCAGAGTACTAACCACTATACGATCACGGCCACTGGGTGTTTGAGTCCCCTGCTGTGGTGATGGCATGTTGGGAGCTCTGAAGATCAAAATTATTGTTTCTGTAAATATTTATGCTTTTTCCAGCTGTTATGTTTCTGGGGTGTTTGTCTTTTTTCTCACCTCAACAGGCTTTTGATGGGTGAGAAATATGAAATATTAATGTTCAGGACTCTGTCAGCCTGGACACTCGAGTGCAATGGGAGTTATTCGTAAATTATGACATTAGCTATGTCCCAATTCAGGGGCTGCATCCTTCGAAGGCTGCACTCGTCGGCTGCATAAATCACAGCGGTGCGACTAGGCTGTCCCATTTCATTAAAACTCGAAGACTCCTTCGAATGCGGCCGACGAATCCGTCCTTCTTTTCCACAAATTTGAAGGATGCATCGGTGTATCCTTCGTAGCCCCAAATATCCCAAGATTCAATGCGCGTCGGTGACAGTTTGATCAACAGCTGGAGTTTTACAAGCTGGACTCATCAGCGGCGGAGGATTATAGTTTTAAATAGAAGCATTGTGTTACAGCTCAGTCCAGTAGCTAACGATACAAAATTTGAGAACATTAAAATTTGTTTTGAAAAACCGATTAAGTTACATTATTGATGAGCCGCTGCAATTTAAAACGTTTACTTTCCAGTTGGACAGCTTCAATGTTTAAGTTTTACTGAGACTGTGGCGATTTTTTTCTGACCGTGCCACCACAAAAACGACTTATTCATTCATAAATATTCATATATTTAATCCTTATTTAAATTATTATATGGAGGTGAAGTCAAATGGTTAGAAAATGCTGCTGGAGCTTCTATTGGTGGCAATTCTCTGTAGACCAGTGAAAACATGACTGTCCTCACTGTTCTTGGTTTACTTCCACCAAGTTATCTGATAACATGTTTAACAGAAACTATATTTGGTTTCTGTTCAGACAGCATGTATTTAGTGATCCTCATTATAAACACTCAGCCCAGAGATTGTGGAGATTTATAATATCTGAAGTTCATATCAGTGTGGATGCTAACAGATTTAAACCAGCTGTAAATGCTTCTTCTTTTTCAGACAGTTTAGTCCCGTACCACCGGACAGTACAAGCCCCTCAAGTATTCAGGTTTTAAAACATATTAACAACAAAAGTCACAATTTCGGGATCAAATTCAGTCAAAGAATGAGGTAAGATTACAATATAGTCGTCTTATCCTGATCCTCCAGATAAAAAAATTTGGCAGTCTGGGTTGCTGGGCAACAGGTGCAGCACTACGGGACGTCATGACGCAAGCAGGAAGTTCATCGTAGGCCAGACCGTCTCATTTAACAAATGCTCAAACGCGGCCTTCTCAGGCAGCCTACCCGTCCTTTGAAGGACCCAGCCTTCCAACATAACCCTTCCATCATAAGTATGATATGTCACGTCTTACACCTCATACTTCTTTGTTGGTATAGGAATTAACAGGAACTTTGTTCATGCCTGTTACAGTATCTGTGATCTCCAGTGTGTTTACCAACTCCTTTCTGTTTCTTTCTTGGTTGTGAATTTTCCCCGATTTTGTTGAAAAATGTCAACTTGGTGCTTTACAAAGAGACCAGACAGTGTGGAGGTTGGAAAAATGAATTAGCTAAAAGGCCAAGTAGTTATTTGCAAAGGTGTCATTTCAAAATAAACTACTTTCTCTACCACTGACACTAGCTAGTTGTCTAACACAAAGAGGACACACATACTTTAGTGGTTTATACACTGTGTAACAAAATGTGTCATCAAACAGTGACTTGATCAAATTTGTGTCAACCTGTAGCTGGTAGGTGCAAACACATTAGATGGTAATGTATTACACAGCTCCTTTTATATGTCTATGTTTGTAAATTGTAAATTAACTAAATCGGAAAGAGCTAAACCGTGACTTCACTCAATTCCAGGAATACATCAACTGTTTCTGGCAGATTCTAGCACATGTGTGAACAACAGCCACCTAATATCCAGCTTGTTTCATCCATATTGTTTTTTGTCGTGGACAGGAAGTCGAGGATAACGGTGTACAGCAGTAAAGCTAAAGCACTGTCGAGCTAGCCAGGAGTCGAACCTAGAATCTTCTGATCCGTAGTCAGACGCGTTATCCATTGCGCCACTAGCCCTAGACCACTGCTGTTGAAGTGGGCTCTCTACGCTCTTGTTCTCGTCACTCAAATGACAGGTTGAGTTTACAGATAAAGGAGTTTCACAGTCAGATATTTCAAACGATGTAAAATGAAGCATAAACTGGAGCACGTTGAGCAGGATCAGTGACCTTTAGGTTGGTACATTGACATTCTGTTGAGTACACAGTGTTTTAGTCTCACACTCTGAAAGTCTTAAGTTTGAACGTCACTGTGTGTGTTTTTATGTGTCTTTTATTTTCTCTAAAAACACCATAAAGCACATGTATGTGAGCAAAAAAAGTCATGTATTTTTCAGTGTTCTGGGCCTCGTTGGCGCAGTAGGCAGCGCGTCAGTCTCATAATCTGAAGGTCGTGAGTTCGAGCCTCACACGGGGCAAGTGTTTTGTTGCAAGCATCTCTTGTCTTCTGCCTTATTACCTCCACGAAGGAGGTTATGTGATGGCCGGTGTTGGTTTGTTTGTTTATTAATTTGTCGGTTGGTTGGTTTGTTTGTGTGCAAAATAACTCGAAAAGTAATGAACGGATTTGGATGAAATTTTCAGGAAATGTGTGAAATGGGACAAGGAAGAAATGATGAAATTTTGGTACTACTCAGGTTCACCATCTGGATCCAGGAATCTTTTTTAATGTAACTGTAACTGGGTTTACTCTAAAAGCCACCAGAGGGCACTCTTATTTTTGGGGTAGATTTTGTTGATTTAATTAGATGTGTCTGTAAATGGAAATGAAAATTAAAATACACCCATGGAAAATTTATTTCTCTATTTCCTGTTCGTTTTGGCTCCGTGACCCGTCTGACTTCAGATGAAGAAGGATCTGGTATCTAATGCTCCAGTGTTAGCTCACTATTAGCCGACTTTGTGTGTCGTGGCCTAATGAAGACCCACTCTGGGGGTCCAAACGTTGCTTTGCACACTTATTAATCCAATGAAGTTTATAGTGTCCAGAGTTTCCATAATGTTGACACCTCTGATGAAGACGGAAGTTACCGTCGAAACATGTCAGGTATGTTTTTGACAAGACGTGTCTGATCACAAAAAGATTTAAACATTATGCTTTGCACACATTGTTCACTATTTCACAGTGGACTTTTCACCAGCGTGGGGTTTATTTGTCCCTTTGGAGGGACCTTGTGGTGCTGTGAGCTCCGCCGCTAGCGCTAAATCGCTTGTGTTTGGCTGCTTTTCGGGACATTTTTTGGGGAAGTTTTGAGGTTTTCTGTTCCTTTAGCTTTGCTTTTTGGTTTCCTTACGTTTCCTTAGGGTGGGGGGCTTCTGCCTTGAGTCGTCATTTCATTTGTGGGGTGGTTTTTAGGGTTTTGTTGGTGTTTTCTGCCGTATATTAGTGGAGCGGAGCATTCATTTTTTGGAAGGATTTTTATTTCATTACCAGGGTTAAAAATCATTTAATTAGCATAGGCTGGGCTTTAAAATGGGGGGATTTGATTTCTGGGGTTAAACTTAATGTTAAGGGGTTTAAAATAAGATAAAGGGCTTGAATTCATTTAAGGGACTGCATTGGGGACTGTAGAGTGGGGGACCGGGTTCAATAAAACGTAGAATATTTTCGTTTCATGGGGTGAAAAATTCATTGTGTGGGTTTAATAATTTAAAATACTTTCACAGGGATTTCATAGTTTCAGGGATTTCATATAATTTTGAATAAGTTAAAGTATTTTTTTTTAAAGTGGAGAGAGCACTGTGGGGATTTTATTTCATTAAGGGGTTTGTTTGGAAGTTTTTTGCTTTCATTCACCACTTTTCTGTTCATTCTTGGCCTTCAATTCATAAGCATTTGCAATCCATATCCTCATATTAAATAATACACACCACTCCTTATTGTTTATGCATACAAAGCTCACAGTAGAACACAGACACAAGACGAGAGACACGCCACATTGTTGGTAGGAAATTTCACTTGTATGTAATTACATTTGTATCTGTAACATTCCATACAAAATAAGTGAATTGGGAGATTGTGTTGGGGGTGGACTGAAGCTCCTTGGCGGAGGTATGCACTCTCTGAGTGCTTTTCTAGTTTGTTAATATATTGTTAATCAAATGAAAACATAGAAAGGTTTGATGAGCTGGAGTATAAGGTCCGTTTGATGATTGCTCAAATTTGGCTGTCGATGTCATGCGAGAAACAAAAGACTTGCCCCATGTGAGGCTCGAACTCACGACCTTCAGATTATGAGACTGACGCGCTACCTACTGCGCCAACGAGGCTCAGTGGAGTACAAAAATGGATGAGCTTTTTCCCTCACATACATGTACTTTATGGTGTTTTTAGAGGAAATAAGAGACACATTAAAACACACACTGTGACGTTCAAACTTAAGACTTTCACATTGTGAGACTAAAACACTGTGTACTCAACAGAATGTCAATGTCACAACCTAAAGGTCACTGATCCTGCTCAACGTGCTCCAGAGTATGCTTCATTTTACATAGTTTGAAATATCTGACTGTGAAACTCCTTTATCTGCAAACTGAACCTGTCATTTGAGTGACGAGAACAAGAGCGTAGAGAGCCCACTTCAACAGCAGTGGTGTAGGGCTAGTGGCGCAATGGATAACGCGTCTGACTACGGATCAGAAGATTCTAGGTTCGACTCCTGGCTAGCTCGACAGTGCTTTAGCTTTACTGCTGAACAGCATTATCCCAGACTTACTGTCCACGACAAAAAACAATATGGATGAAACAAGCTGGATATTCGGTGGCTGTTGTTCACACATGTGCTTGAATCTGCCAGAAACAGTTGATGTGTTCCTGGAATTGAGTAAAGTCACTGTTTCGCTCTTTCCGAATTAGTGAATTTACAATTTACAAACATAGACGTATGAAAGGAGCTGTGTAATACATTACCATCTAATGTGTTTGCACCTACCAGCTACAGGTTGACACAAATTTGATCAAGTCACTGTTTGATGACACATTTTGTTTCACAGTGTATAAACCACTAAAGTATTTGTGTCCTCTTTGTGTTAGACAACTAACAAGTTTCAGTGGTAGAGAAAGTAGTTTATTTGGAATGATATGTTTACAAATAACTATATGGCCTGTTAGCTGATTCACCTTTCCAACCTCCACACTGCCTGGTCTCTTTGTAAAGCACCAAGTTGACATTTTTCAACAAAATCGGGGAAAATTCACAACCAAGGAGAAACAGAAAGGAGTTGGTAAACACACTGGAGATCACAGATACTGTAACAGGCATGAACAAAGTTCCTGTTAATTCCTATACCAACACAGGTATGAGGTGTAAGATGTGACATATGCTTATGATGGAAGGGTTATGATGGAAGGCTGGGTCCTTCAAAGGACGGGTAGGCTGCCTGAGAAGGCCGCGTCTGAGCATTTGTTAAATGAGACGGTCTGGCCTACGACGAACTTCCTGCTTGCGTCATGACGTCCTTTAGCGCAGCTCCTGTTGTCCAGCAACCCAGACTGCCAAATTTTTTTATCTGGAGGATCAGGATAAGACGACTATATTGTAATCTTACCTCATTCTTTGACTGAATTTGATCCCGAAATTGTGACTTTTGTTGTTAATATGTTTTAAAACCTGAGTACTTCAGGGGCTTGTACTGTCCGGTGGTACGGGACTAAACT
>JAMOIN010001535.1:0-13497 GCA_024666655.1 Dascyllus trimaculatus
CGTCAACATCACATGTTAATAAAGTCAGTATCATCCACAGACAGCAAAACCAAACGTGCTGGCCAAAATAAAAAACATTATTTTCACTACGGTGACAGGATTCGAAGCAATGTGATCCAGACGTATAAAATACGACACAAGTATCGAACTCACTGTGCCAGCGAGTGACAGGACAAGCAGGCTGCTTCACCTGTATACATCTTTTTCAGTCTGCCAGGTGTATCACCTGATGATCATCCTGGAAACACGCCCATGTTAACTGGGGATAGTCACAAGTTAACATGGGCAGCCTGTTTAATAAAGACACACTAAACTGATTATTGTCGGATCAAACAAACCTATAACACAGAAGCTCGTCCTCTGCTGTGTGTTGGTCTGTGGATTCACTGGAACACATCTACAGCACAACTTCAAGCTTAAATCGGGTTTGTTCACCGAAACACACACAGCACAAACAGCAGCCTCCCTCCATAACAACATGCAGCATAGCGTCAGTTTGATTTAACAAAATACATCGGAACAAACGGAGGTCACATCGTCAAAACTACTCACTGAGAAAACACTAAACACACCTTCAGTCCTCTGCATCCTAACCTGTTATTCAGACGATGTTAACAGCTGATAATATAACAAAGAAAGGAGGGAAGGGGATTCGAACTCTAGTCAAAAAATATAAATATATTTATGTGATAGTCGCTCTGCAAAGTGAGCTATATGTGACTACTGGATGAGTTCAACTACGATCACATGTGAACCTGACAGCCGCAGATCGTCCTGTTGGGAACTAAAGTGATCGTGCTGCCATATTTATATGTGGGCCAAGATGGATTAAGAACGTGTCATTAAATCAAATACTCCCAATCCATACGGTTCACTCTCCGGCCTCACACACCTTCAGATGTATTGTAGCTCGAACTCTGTCCGTGTCTCTCAAACTTTACTCTCATCACAAATCAAAAGTAGAAACAGCTGTAGATAAACTTTGTCATCCAGCTACCTTGCAAACTGTGATGTTTTATAGCTGTCAGTACATGGATAACCAGAATCATTGTGGCAGGCCTTTACAAAGGGATCGTTTTGCCACACATATAAATATGGCAGCACGATCACTTTAGTTCCCAACAGGACGATCTGCGGCTGTCAGGTTCAGATGTGATCGTAGTTGAACTCATCTAGTAGTCACTTATAGCTCACTTTGCAGAGCGACTATCACGTAAATATATTTATATTTTTTGACTAGAGTTCGAATCCCCTTCCCTCCTTTCTTTGTTATATTATCAGCTGTTAACATCGTCTGAATAACAGGTTAGGATGTGGAGGACTGAAGGTGTTTTTAGTGTTTTCTCAGTGTGTAGTTTTGACGATGTGACCTCACTTTGTTCCGATTTATTTTGTTAAATCAAACTGCTGCTATGCTGCGTGTTGTTATGGAGGGAGGCTGCTGTTTGTGCTGTGTGTGTTTCGGTGAACAAACCCGATTTAAGCTTGAAGTTGTGCTGTAGATGTGTTCCAGTGAATCCACAGACCAACATTCAGCAGAGGACGAGCTTCTGAGTTATAGGTTTGTTTGATCCGACAATAATCAGTTTGTGTCTTTATTAAACAGGCTGCCCATGTTAACTTGTGACTATCCCCAGTTAACATGGGCGTGTTTCCAGGATGATCATCAGGTGATACACCTGGCAGAATGAATGAGATTTATACAGGTTAAGCCGGTTTTCTGCCGAGTCACTCGCTGGTACAGTGAGTTAGATGCTCGTCTCGTATTTTATACGTCTGGATCACATTGCTTCGAATCCTGTCACCGTAGTGAAAATAATGTTTTTTATTTTGGCCAGCACGTTTGGTTTTGCTGTCTGTGGATGATACTGACTTTATTAACATGTGATGTTGACGTTTTTCGGCGACGGCGTCTGTATCTTTATCTTCACACATGCAGGCTGGTCTGGTCGTGAGGAATCTGCGACATCTGGAACAGCAAGTATCGCCAGTTAAACTGGAACACCGGGACCAGACGGATCACGGTGTGTTGTCACGGTGCTCCGTGAAGCTGGCAGGTCAGAGATGAGCTGAAAGTCGTCGTCCTCAGTCGCTCCTCTTCTCAAAATTCTTCCTTCAGTTATGAGTAAAACCGACATCTGCTTCGTCATGTCTTCATGTCAACTCTGAGCTAAACGAGGTGATGCTTGGGGAGTTCACCCAAACAAGTAACGGCTGGACTCAACCAGAAAAAATACTGTATTTTACTGTAAGACTGTACGGTAGCTTACTGTTACTATCTTGTTCTTAAAAACAAAAGAATTTTACATTATTCATCTACAATAATAGAGAACGGTATATTTCTGTACAAAATATGCTGGTTTTTTTTTTACAGCAATTTGTTAGTGTACAGTTTGGGGATGAAATGGGTCCTTATATGCAAGGCTGCAAAATAACAAAATGCAATCAGCAGTTAGCTAACCATCAAGTTTTTTCCACAACCCTCCCAGAACAACCCACTTAATGCAACAAAATGCACTGTTAAATAAACAATTAGTTGATATTATATTCAGACTTCCAACTGCTGAAGACACAATCTGTAAATGTTCTCTTGTGACTTAGCATAATCATAGCAAGTTTATGTTAGGCTAATTAAGCCTATCTCAAAAACTCAGTAACAATGACTCTAGTTTGAATTTCTCAGAATGATGTCACTAAGCTGTTGTTAGTCTATTGGAGGGAAGATGAACAATGATTGTTGCTGCATGTGGCTCACTCCAAAAATACTGCATCACTCTGTTAATTTACAGTAGGCTGCTGTAAATGCTCACTCTTGTTTTTGGCTCTAAAAAAAACATCAGATTTTACAGTATATAACTGTATTTTGGGAAAACGGTACACTACTGTTAGAATTTGGCCGTATTTTAACAGTAATTTGTTACAGTGAACAGTTGGAACATTGTTAAAATGTCACACATTTGTTTTGTTCTGATCCTCCAGCCTGAACCAGGCAGTCCCGTCACCATTGCAATGACTTCAGAGGTTCTCTTCAGGACGGAGCAGAGCAGCAGCTCAGGGAGCATCGGTCCTGCCTTCCCCTTCATCAAGGTCAGACACTGTTTAGGGAAAGAAGCTAAGAAACATACACAGGCTTAGGCAGAACCGGTCCTACCCAATGTGACAACCTAGGCAAGATTTAATGGCACCCACCTCTACTTACTTATATACGCTTACAAAAGAAATCGAATAGCATTGATTTGTAGCAATATTAATTGGGCATTGCTTTACATTTGAATCAATGTGAGCTTTTCCATTTTAAGAGTTAATAATAATGACTAGTTTTATTATAATTATATTGAAGGTGAAATTTTTCCCAATTTTGTGGCACCCCCTGTAGGCCATGGCGGCCTTAGCATTTGCCTATATTGGGCCTATAATGCCAACTCTGGGCTGAGGCAAACTCATGTGGAGTTAGACACAGCTCCCAACGTGATACAACTCTATAAACACTAATGATTCAATACAATATACAGAAGAAAAAATTCTAGGCTACTCTAAGGTTTTTAAAAACATTTTAACTAGTGGCCACAGCATATAGTCATTCATTCATTCATTTAAAAATATATTCAGAAATTTAATTTCTTATTTAAAAAAAAGCATGTATTTTGTGATCCTCAGAACCCCCTTTTTCCTATGAAAATGACAAGCATAGATTTGATTGTTAATCATTTTAAAATATAATCACAGCCTTTTACAAAATCAGTTGGAACCAAGTTGTGGATATATTGTTTTGTAGATATTTATAAGCTTAAAAGCTTTAATGTCAGAACACTACCATTTTAATTATCACTAAGGCATTGCTGTACATGATTCCTCACCCACTTTTATGATGCCAAACCCCTGTGAACTTGTTTTCCTTTATCACATGCCTTTCTGTTCATGTGTAAGCATTTGTTTTTTGGTTATTCTATGTATTCCCTGAAAAGATACCCAGTGCAAAGCTCAACTGCCCCAGTTTTCTGGATTTCCCATTTCAACAATACTCACCTACTCACACACAGATGACACAGATATACTTTAAAATCCAATAGCAGTTAGGATGAGAATATACTGTCCAACATAGACAAAACACCAAAACAAGTATCTACTCACTCACACACACGTTTTCTTTTGTTATTTAGTATTCAGTCCATTGTCTTTTAATTTCATGAACTGTTTTGTGATCTCAGGCTCTGAAGGCAGTGAATGCTAAACTTAAAGAGCTTTACCCTGAGAGTGAGGAGCTCTTTAAGGTCATCCTCATCAGTGACAGCTCCTCAGACTCACCCAACAAGGCTATCAGAGAACATGGTGAGTTGCTGATACACCCAAACAGTACTGCAGGCACATTCACCCATGGATTTAACTATATACCTGATAAGCAGCTGATATGTTAGAATAGAAAATAACATCTTTAATTTATTTTAATTTCCTTTTTGTTGATATGTTCACTTCTTTAAACCAAATGTAACTAGATATTTAATGTGAACCAGTTTTACAAGCTGTGTAAGGTCGTGGCTCTTTACAGTGATTTAATAAAGAACACCTGTTGAAAGAACCATAGCAAAGAGAAACATTGGCACTGAGACAGTATGAGACACTTGTCTTTCAAGAGAATCTGGTTTTCCCTCTGCCGCCTCTTCAAATGAAACCGGTTCATAGCTTATCCATCAATGTCTTCAGCTACTGTCTTGTTATTATTATTACATGCATTCCATTTCTAAAGTAAACCCATCAGTGTATATAATTAATCAACAGTACTGTAAAATCACATGTAATGCATGCATACAGTAATGCATGTGTGATTTAATTCATACAGCTGTACCAACTAAATCACAACATTTTGGGGAATTTGATTGTCCAGTGATGATATTGTTCATTCTTGACTGCAGGGCTGGAAGAACTCATTACTCCTCTGGTGGTGAGTGAAGAGGATCTTATCAGTGAGCTACAGCAAAACAATACCCACCTGTACCTGTCTGCTGAACCAGGGTGGAAGGTTCAAGAAGCTCTGAGCCACGGTAAAGAGTATGAAATGAATGAGAACACAAAAACCTTCCAACACTGATAACTTTAACAGAGACTCTACATGTTTCTGTTAATGAATGTCCCTGCATTAGGTATAGCAGCAGCTATCATGAAGAGCCCAGACAACATCAAGGAGCTTGCTGAGGATCAGCTGCGTGTTGTCTTCGATGGAGATGCTGTCCTCTTCTCTGACGAGTCAGAGCGAGTTTTCCAACAATGTGGACTACAAGCATTCTTGAAGAACGAGGAGGAAAGGATTGAAATTCCAATGAAACAGGTAACAGATTTTATCATCAATTAACCTTTCACATTATTATCTCTAAATTTTTGAAAAAGCTCAAAACAGTCAGTCAGCTATATGTGTTTCATCACACACACACACACACAAACACACACACACACACACACACACACACACACACACACACACACACACACACACACACACATATATACACACACACCGATCAGACACAACATTATGACCACCTGCTTAATATTGAGTTGGTCCCCCTTATGTGGTCCATCAGAACGGGGTCCAGGAAGTTTGGAGGTCAAATCAACATGTTGGACCATTGTCATGTTCCTCAACATGTTCCTGATTGTTTGATGTTTCTGTCATTTGGTGGAGTGCATTTTCCTGCAGGGGTAGGCCAGTGACATTTGGGGTTTCCATTTGCATCATCAACACAGATGCCAAAATCTAAGGTTTTCCATCAGAACACCACATAGTAATAATATGATCAATGTTATTCACTTCACCTGTCAGTGGTCAGAGTGTTGTGGCTGATCAGTGTATATACGTATATATCTTTAACATCAATGTATTTCAACCAATGAAACACATTGATGTTAAAAAGAATTCAGTTTAATTTTTATGTTGGTGCTTTAATATACTTTTATATTACAGGGGCCATTTAAAAGCCTCTTGGAGGGTTTGGAAAGACTGAAGAGGAAATGGCAGGATAAACAGGATACAGGCCTGTACATGATCTGCCCCATTCGTACCTACCTGGTGACATCTCGTGGTGGAGGCTCTGGCGGGTACAGAGCCTTAAACACTCTGCGCACGTGGGGTCTGGAGCTGGATGAGGCTGTCTTCTTGGGAGGGAGTAAGAAAGGTCCCACCCTGGACAAGATCAGCCCCCACATCTTCTTTGATGACCAGCAGAGTCATATTAAGGCTGCTTTGGAGGTTGGCACTGTGGCATGCCTGGTGCCAAACAGCTAAAACTGACCAAAATGCAATGAATTATGGGAGTCAACAGCTGATTACATTATCATTGACAGAGAAATGTAAACTAGAATCATATGTTCCCATAATGTATACAAGACATAACAAATAAACACATACAGTAAATCTGCTCTGGTGTTGTTGTTTTATTACTATTTTAAATCTTCATTTGAAATATTGCCGTGGGGTCCAACAAATGCATCTTTCTGACTCAGCTGTTGGGTAAAAACAAGAGAGAAGAAAAAGTAGAAAAATGAATGCAGAGTGAAGGCAGTTCATCAGATAAAACAGTGACAGGACATCAGATGTCACGAAGACTTTTGAGAAGGTTTGTTGGTAAAAATCACCTGTAATGTAAGTGAGTCAAAATTAAAAATTAAAAAAAATCTTGCATGATGTGGCTACCAGTAGATTTTCCAGAATGTAGCTGGCCTTTCATAGCTGGCCTAAAATTTCTAATCTAGTTTTACGTCAGTAAAATATGGAAAAATGGAAAATAAATGCTCAGCAGTGTAAGTGAAGTCTCCCTTAACTTTTTCCTGGACTGCCAAATCAGAGGCTACCCACTGAAGTAGGAAAGCCGAGACTCTTACAGTTAAAAAACAGCTAAAGCTTGTTTCTACCATGTATTGTCCAAACATGGTTTAATGTTTTGTAGAGCATGTGCATGCAGGCAACGACTCAAAAGAAGACAGTATGTCAGTAAACACTTCCATGGGCATTTTATTGAAACACTGTTTTTATTTTCTACATTTCTGGAACATTCAATGCTGTAATTGTCTTTGCAGAAACAGCAAAACATCAACAGAAGTTTGAGTCAGTCAGTTCTACACAACCAAACATTTCAACAGTCTTAAACACAAAACTGCTGCTTCATTAATGTAACAGGATTTGCAGTTTTGCCTAAAGTAAATAACTCATTTCTTGGTGTGTTTATTTTTAACGGATGAAGCTTGCCAGCCATCCCACTGCTGCTCCAACACCAGCCACGGCTGCACCGGCAGTCCCTGACAGACCAGCTGCACCTACAGCAGATTGCATATGTTTGAGGGTTCGCACAGATCATCAAAACAAATTCAAATCAAAATCAAATTCAAACATTTGAATTTAAAAACATTTGATCACATTATCAGAGAAGCTGAGGGTTTTTTCTTACAAAGAAGTGAATGAAGCAGCAACACTACTGCCACGACGGTGTTGTATAACTGTATCAAAATGTTTTAGATAGTTGTGTAGGAGGTTATATTGATATTGCTGCACTTCAGAGTAAGCTCTTAAAGCTCGAAGGCACATGATTCACTCTCTGATTCTTGCTGCAATGCTAATAACATTGCCTTTTACATGCAAGACTTAAAACGAGTTATGACATTTACCAGCTGACTGCAGAGCAGCCACCAGACTCCCTGCTGCCACTCCTCCTCCGTTAGCAACTGCAGCAGACGACATCATGCCTGCGGCGTAGGAGCCTGCTGCTATTCCAGCTGAGGTGAAACCTGCGGCTCCCAGAACAAAAGGAGCAGAGGCCACTGCCCCCACTGCACACGGACCAGAACACAGCAGAATTGGATCATGCATGATTCAGAATGAATTAATTATGAAACAAATGCACATTTCCAGGAACTTTTTCAGGTCAAAGGCTTAAACCCAGAAAAAGTGAAAGAGTGCACATGAAGTGTGTCCTACCTGCTCCTACTGCAGCACCCACAGCTGTCACTGAAACACAAGAAGAGAAGAACAAACATCTCAGTGGAGTCAGCAGGCCTCATCATAATGTCATAAATTCCTACGCTTTGCATGGACATGTCAGCTGTCCAGTGACTTACCAGGGTCCATGCTGTTCAATCTTCTGACAAACCTTCTACTGGGCAGAGTTTTTATAGACCCTGTAAGGTTTCGTTTCTTGAGAAACAAAACTATGCTACAATCTCAGCAAAAGAGGGCAGTAGAGAGTCAGGAAACTGTGCAGTGCTCCACCAAGAACAGAAACTATGACTGCAGGACATCATTTCAAGAGGTAAATCTGAAGAAAAACAAATCACCGAATACCATTTATGAATACAAATGATAAATATTAAAGTTAAACCCTCTTATTATTAGTGTTTTTGCAGATAGAAAGACAGAGCCATGCCGTAAATGCAATATGCAGATAATAAAAAACAGTAAACACTTCTCAGATGTCTAGTATTCCTTTATTATTGTTCTTAATTTTGGACAATTTAACAATATAAATGGGCTTTGCAAAAACACGGAAACATTTTTTTGCCCTCAGGTTTCGAACAAGTTTTTGCTTTACTGACAGATAAAGTTGTACTTGTACACTGATACTGCTGGCATTTGTTTCCAGTTCGCAAAAGCAAACATATTGTTTCTTATGTATTATTCCTTCATGATTTCAGCTTGATCTCAGATGAGAGAAGCCAAAAAGCCCAGCGTTCCTCCAGCACTGGCCACGGCTGCAGTGGCAGTCCCAGACAGACCAGCCATACCTGCAGAGGGATAGAAGCAGATTATTAAGTAATGTCATCAAGTAACTGAGCTACAGAGAAAAAAACAACAGCTTTGTTCTCAGTGTGACATGATGACATGACATTGAGCCTTATACATTGAAGGCAGATTGCACTCCTGAAATTTTGAGTCATTATTAGTGAAAAAAGTTGATTGTTACAGCACTGATTTTTACCTGCTGACTGCAAAACAGCCACCAGACTCCCGGCTGCCACCCCTCCTCCGTTGGCAATGGCAGCAGTTGACATCATACCTGCTGCGTAGGAGCCTGCTGCTATTCCAGCTGAGGTGAAGCCTACAGCCCCCAGGATAAACGGAGCAGAGACCACTGCTCCTCCTGACAAGAACACAGGGGAAAACTGTTTTAAGTGATCAGGGCACTTTGGAAAGGATCATGTGTGCTAAATATTTTTAAAGTGAAAAAGCAAACAGGGGACTCATAAAAGCACTCTGTCGTGTCTTACCAGCGCCCGCCGCGATGGCCACAGCTGTTACTAAAACACAAGATAGAAACAAAAATCCATCTGCAGCTCAGATGGCATTATCAAACACATTTACAGTGATGCTTATTTGTAATAAAGTGAATTCCAAAGACACAGATCTCTTTAACAGTTTTATTGCCACTTTATCGTATGCATACGAGGCCTCCAGAGGACAAAAGGAAACATTAAAAAAGATTACAGACTATTTTACTATAAAGTTTGTGTCTCATACTCCTCCCAGCAAAGGAACAAAAGGGGTTGAGGTCAGCGTAGGAGCCTGCTGCTCCACTAAGGAAACACTCAAGAAGTGTCTGAGGTTAACTTAAACAAGAAGCCTTGTCTTGAAGACCGACACGAAGAACTGTGTGAAAGCCCTCATGAAAAGGCTTCTTCTGAACTCTAAGAACTCAGGCTGGGCACCTGACACTAGCAAGACCGAACGAGAGACCTTTGCATGAGAGAACATACATTTAGTATATAAAATATGTAATAGAATAGCACACTGAGTGTAAGCAGGAATATATAGAAAAGAATATTTAGAAAGAATGTAAAATTTCCAACACGGTAGCTGTAAATGAGTGTATCTACGTCAGAAAGAGAGTTATACTTACACAGTCCCATGTTTTCTCACAGGGTAAGGAGCCTGACACCGGACTGGACCTTATGTAGGACAATCAGCTGCTATTTCTTGATAAACGAAACTGTATGAGAAGCTGAATCACAGATTCCTGTCCAGTGCTTCTCTGGTGCCCTCTAATGTTCAGATGTTGTCTGTTAATATTGTTTTCCATGAAATGCAAACTGCAGTCAACAGCCACTCCCATACATTCATTATGAAATGTTTTTTATTTGCCGTTTCTGTATCATTACCAGGTGAGGCCATCGTGACAGTCACAGCTGAGGCATCACATGACACACGAGTCACCACAGCAACCATTAAAATGTGTAACTGGTCTAATCTTGTCCATGAGGTGTTGCCACTGTGGCTCTGACTGGGACAGCAGCAGGTTCACGTGATGCCAAAACAGTGTCATATTGTGGAATTAGCAATTGAGGCAGGAAGCCTGGTGATAATCTTGTAGTCATTTGGTGAACTGGATGCTTTAGAGAGCCGATTATTTTAGTGAACGCACATCTCCAGTCAGGCAATACAAATATCTAGAAAAGTCTGTTTTATGGTAGAGGAGTGTAGTGTGTCTTTAATGAGATTCAATATGGAGATCAAATTTTAGACTGCCCTCAGTTTTATTGTTTATCTAGATGTCAAAGAGGGTAAATGCTCTAAGTCAACACACCTCTATAAATAACACTTCAATTAACACATAAAAATGTAAATTGTCCTCAAATTTCAGCTGGTAGATGAGGATGAAGAATAGCTATTCAGTATACAACAAATACTACTATACTTCATAATATTACCTGAATATTAAAAGATTAAAGTCATATAACTTTACAGTAATTGCACCAGTAGGATATTTATTCGTATGAGAAACTAAAAATTAACAGTTTTTTCATTACTTAAATTCAAATCTTTCATTTTTTAAAACCTCATAAATCCACCTTTGATTTGAAAATGGTGCCGTCTACTATCGTCTCCAGCACCTTTTGCACACATGCAGCCCCATATTATTACACTCCCACCAATGTGCTTCACTGTCAGGGCAATGCACTCACTGTGGCAGTACTGTTAAAGTTGTCAGAAAGAAAACAGTTTCAATATCAAGAAGAGCAAAAATTATACAACTGTAGTTTAAAAAGGGAACGTCTCGCATTTTAGCTTTAATTTTTTTAATCAATAAAAATTGGACAAGTTCATAATACAAATTTTGCTAAAGCATGATCTCAATGTCCCTCACTCCCAATTACATTCAGTCAAAGCAACCTCAGTATCTGGGCTAAACATCTTACATCTCCATTCAATTACACTTTAATGTGCTGAAATACAGTTATTGATCGACATTTAGTTCAGTCAGAAGATGCTAACAGAAAACGAATACTCCACAATATTTCAAAGATTGTAGATGTACCACAGAAATCTCTGGGATCATAAAAGTGCTGATTAGTGGGCCGCCATATAGCTCACCGAGTTGAGGCGTTACCACATGGGCACAGGTCACCAGCAGCGGTTGTGAGTTTGAGTCCGGCTCATGACCCTTTGCTGCATGTCTCTCTCCTCTCTACCCTCTTTCACTCTGTCTATCAATAAAACTTCAAAAATCTTGCCCCCAGAAAAATAATATTAAAAAAGGTGCTGATTATTAAGTAAACACAATTAGCATTAATGAAATCATAATTCTCCATTTTGCAGTCTTGAAGATCATTTGAATTTATCTTATCAGACTCTTGGTCAGCCGTCCTGCTACTGCTCCAACACCAGCTCCAGCAGAGGCCAAGCCTGCAGTGGCGGCCGTTGTTTGACCGGCTGCACCTGCAGAAAAAAAGAAAAGAAAAGAAAAATCACATTACTAGATATGATCAAGATAGAAAACATTCAAAACAGAATAGTGGCACTCCTATCATAACACTACCAAGCACATTATTAGGAACACCATACCGACGCTGCCACCCTTTGCTCTCAACACAGTCTGTTCTTTGTGCTATGGACTTTGAGATTCTGCTTAAGGTTAGCATGATTGTGCTGCAGACATGTTTAAGCACCTAACCTCCAATAAAACCACCACTCCTAACGCTGCACTGCATTCGACCTGACTAAGCCATTTCTTTCCAAACCTCTGCACCGCAAACAAAGTGAGTAAGAGAAAGAAGGGAGTTCCTCCACCTCATTCTGTTATTTTACTTGGTCAATATTTGGCAATAATGAGTGTCTCACAGCTGTTTTGGATGCCTTTAAATTTTAATGCATTGGATTCCAATGTCTAAATACCATGAACAAAATGGAAATGCCAAATAAGTGCATGGATGGATTAAGGAAGTAAATACGGTCAGTCTACTTTACTTTATTCATTAAACAATTGGCCAGTGCTGACATTTTGATGTGACCTGTGGCTGCATTTATTTAGTCTTTATGCCTTTGTGATCTTCTTTTATGTATAGAGATGAGAGAAACAGCTGTCTGTGCATATATCCATCACCGAACCATCCTGAATGTTGATGTAGCTTTTTCAGCCAACAACAAAACTATTGTTTTGTTGTTGGCTGCTCGTCAAACCCCAACTCATTTTAGTGGGCCTAAAGTGCCCCCCCAAAACGTTCCCCACACTATGAACATCAACACCAGACTGGACCTTTAACACAACACAGGTTAGGTTCTTTGATTCACGTTGCCGACGCCCAAAACTCTGACCTTATTTTCTGCATGACTCAGCAGAAGACGGCATTTATTAGGCCTGGCAATGTTTCCCCAGTCCTCAGCAATCATAATGCCACGGTCAAAAACACTAAGATCCTATTCTTCCTCATTCTAATGTTTAATATGAACACTTGTGCCTGCTGAATTTCATCAGACAATAAACACGTGTTTGTAATTGAGTGAGTGTTGTCGGGTCAGCGCCTCCCACCTGACCCCTCAGAATAACTTCAGTATATCTAATGAAGCCATGCAAGTATGAATATTTGCCGAGTTACAGGACCTCAAAGTACACAGCGATGGGTCAAAATGTCATGTGGTATTTGCTTTTTTCCCCTTCGCATATTTGAGCCCTCATAACTTCATAGGTACAGGAGAAGCCGCATGAAATTTTGAGGGTTGAAAAACGCATTTGAACTCTGTTGCAAAACTGCAACCACTTTTTTTTTCTTGGAACCAACTTTGAGCATTAATTACATGAGGTATGTCGTAGTTTCTACAGGAAAACTGCACCAGTTTAATGTCTAATGTATATGACATACAGTCATAGAAAGAAGCACTGGAACCCTGAATGTGTAAATAATTTAATTCAATTTATGTAGCACAAATTCACAACATATGTCATCTCACAGCGCTTAACATAGTGAGGTACAGACCTTTCGAATAATAGGCAGAGAACACAAAACAGAAAACCCAACAATCCAAAGTTGCTTTAGGATTCCCTATGAGGAAGCAGTCTGCAACAGTGGGAAGGAACCAAAAAAAAAAAAAAACCTCCCACAGAACCAGGAGGAACCAGGAGGCCATCTACCTCAACCGACCATCGACCATCCACAAGAGAAAACTTCAAAAAGTGCATTTTGGGTAACTTTCAAAGGCCATATCACCATGTGGAACAGGAGGTTGGTCAATACAAGTTATAT
>JAMOIN010001941.1:0-13493 GCA_024666655.1 Dascyllus trimaculatus
CACTCAAAAACGTCATAGTATAGTATGTCGTCCAAAATCGCTCAAAAACGTCATAGTATAGCATGTCGTCCAAAATGTGATAAAAACGTCATAGTATAGCATGTCGTCCAAAACCACTCAAAAACGTCATAGTATAGCATGTCGTCCAAAATCACTTAAAAACGTCATAGTATACCATGTCGTCCAAAATGTGATAAAAACGTCATAGTACAGCATGTCGTCCAAAATCACTCAAAAACGTCATAGTATAGCATGTCGTCCAAAATCGCTCAAAAACGTCATAGTATAGTATGTCGTCCAAAATGGCTCAAAAATGTCATAGTATAGTATGTCGTCCAAAACCACTGAAAAACGTCATAGTATAGTATGTCGTCCAAAATCGCTCAAAAACGTCATAGTATAGTATGTCGTCCAAAATCGCTCAAAAACGTCATAGTATAGTATGTCGTCCAAAATGGCTCAAAAACGTCATAGTATAGTATGTCGTCAAAAATGTGATAAAACGTCACAGTATAGTATGTCGTCAAAAATGTGATAAAAACGTCATAGCATAGCATGTCGTCCAAAATCACTCAAAAACGTCACAGTATAGCATGTAATAAAAAAGTCATCGTACTGTCTGTTAGAAATGTCATTGTTTTGTTTGTCAGAAATGTAATCGTGTAGTTTGTCGTTAATAATATCACAGTATGTCTGACATTCCTGGCTCATGTTTGTCTGGGGGTTTGGGAGGTAACCTGTCCTGTGCGTCCGCTCCTTCTTCTTCCTGTCGTTTCAGGTGCTAGCCTCGTCTTCCTCCTCCCTCTGGTCTGCCTTGCACAGCGGCTCCGCCTGCTAATCAGTGTCCACACTACAAACCTGGGTTGTGTGCGGGTCCACGGTCTCTTCTCTCTCGCTCTCCGCCTCCTCCGTGTGTTCATGGGGCTGTTCAAGTCTCGCCCTGCTGACGGCTGGCTGCCACACGGTTCATCACGCCATGAACATTTCAGTTTAGTTACTTTATGAAAGCCTTAGTAGAATGTTGTCATGTTGTTTAAAAATGCTTATTTTGTAAATAAACTTTCCTTTTGTGCACGTTAACCCGACCTGCGTCCTCCTATTTGGTGCGACAAAGAGGCAGTCATAGCATACGCCATAAAAACGTCATAGTATAGTTTGTCGTCCAAAATCACTCAAAAATTCATATTGTACCATGTCGTCCAAAATCACTCAAAAACGTCATAGCATAGCATGTCGTCCAAAATGTGATAAAAACGTCATAGTATAGTATGTCGTCAAAGATCACTCAAAAACGTCATAGTATAGCATGTCGTCCAAAATCACTCAAAAACGTCATAGTTTAGCATGTCGTCCAAAATCACTCAAAAACGTCATAGTACAGTATGTCGTCCAAAATGGCTCAACAACGTCATAGTATAGTATGTCGTCCAAAATGTGATAAAAACGTCATAGTATAGTATGTCGTCAAAAATCACTCAAAAACGTCATAGTATAGCATGTCGTCCAAAATGTGATAAAAACGTCACAGTATAACATGTCGTCAAAAATCACTCAAAAACGTCATAGTATAGCATGTCGTCCAAAATGCGATAAAAACGTCATAGTATAGCATGTCGTCAAAAATGTGATAAAAACGTCATAGTATACCATGTCGTCAAAAATCACTCAAAAACGTCATAGTATAGCATGTCGTCCAAAATCACTCAAAAACGTCATAGTATAGCATGTCGTCAAAAATCACTCAAAAACTTCATCGAATCGTATGTCGTCAAAAATGTGATAAAAACGTCATAGTATAGCATGTCGTCAAAAACCACTCAAAAACGTCATAGTATAGCATGTCGTCCAAAATCACTCAAAAACGTCATAGTATAGCATGTCGTCAAAAATCACTCAAAAACTTCATCGAATCGTATGTCGTCAAAAATGTGATAAAAACGTCATAGTATAGCATGTCGTCAAAAACCACTCAAAAACGTCATAGTATAGCATGTCGTCCAAAATCACTCAAAAACGTCATAGTATAGCATGTCGTCAAAAATCACTCAAAAACTTCATCGTATAGTATGTCGTCAAAAATGTGATAAAAACGTCATAGTACAGTATGTCGTCAAAAATCAGTCAAAAACGTCATAGTATAGTATGTCGTCCAAAATCAGTCAAAAACGTCATAGTATAGCATGTCGTCCAAAATCACTCAAAAACGTCATAGTATAGCATGTCGCCCAAAATGTGATAAAAACGTCATAGTATAGCATGTCGTCCAAAATCACTCAAAAACGTCATAGTATAATATGTCATCAAAAATCACTCAAAAACGTCATAGTGTAGCATGTCGTCAAAAATGTGATAAAAACGTCATCGTATAGTATGTCGTCCAAAATCACTCAAAAACGTCATAGTATAGTATGTCGTCCAAAATCGCTCAAAAACGTCATAGTATAGTATGTCGTCCAAAATCGCTCAAAAACGTCATAGTATATTATGTCGTCAAAAATCACTCAAAAACGTCATAGTATAGCATGTCGTCCAAAATGTGATAAAAACGTCATAGTATAGCATGTCGTCCAAAATCACTCAAAAACGTCATAGTATAGCATGTCGTCCAAAATGGCTCAAAAATGTCATAGTATAGCATGTCGTCCAAAACCACTCAAAAACGTCATAGTGTAGTATGTCGTCCAAAATCACTCAAAAACGTCATAGTATAGCATGTCGTCCAAAATCACTCAAAAACGTCATAGTACAGTATGTCGTCAAAAATCACTCAAAAACGTCATAGTATAGCATGTCGTCAAGAATCACTCAAAAACGTCATCGTATAGTATGTCGTGAAGAATCACTCAAAAACGTCATAGTGTAGTATGTCGTCCAAAATCACTCAAAAACGTCATAGTATAATATGTCATCAAAAGTCACTAAAAAACGTCATAGTATAGTATGTCGTGAAAAATCACTCAAAAACGTCATAGTATAGTATGTCGTCCACAATCACTCAAAAACGTCATAGTATAGCATGTCGTCCAAAATGCGATTAAAACGTCATAGTATAGCATGTCGCCCAAAATGTGATAAAAACGTCATAGTATAGCATGTCGTCCAAAATCACTCAAAAACGTCATAGTATAATATGTCATCAAAAATCACTCAAAAACGTCATAGTGTAGCATGTCGTCAAAAATGTGATAAAAACGTCATCGTATAGTATGTCGTCCAAAATCACTCAAAAACGTCATAGTATAGTATGTCGTCCAAAATCGCTCAAAAACGTCATAGTATATTATGTCGTCAAAAATCACTCAAAAACGTCATAGTATAGCATGTCGTCCAAAATGTGATAAAAACGTCATAGTATAGCATGTCGTCCAAAATCACTCAAAAACGTCATAGTATAGCATGTCGTCCAAAATGGCTCAAAAATGTCATAGTATAGCATGTCGTCCAAAACCACTCAAAAACGTCATAGTGTAGTATGTCGTCCAAAATCACTCAAAAACGTCATAGTATAGCATGTCGTCCAAAATCACTCAAAAACGTCATAGTACAGTATGTCGTCAAAAATCACTCAAAAACGTCATAGTATAGCATGTCGTGAAGAATCACTCAAAAACGTCATAGTGTAGTATGTCGTCCAAAATCACTCAAAAACGTCATAGTATAATATGTCATCAAAAGTCATAAAAAACGTCATAGTATAGTATGTCGTGAAAAATCACTCAAAAACGTCATAGTATAGTATGTCGTCCACAATCACTCAAAAACGTCATAGTATAGTATGTCGTCCAAAATGCGATTAAAACGTCATAGTATAGTATGTCGTCCAAAATCACTCAAAAACGTCATAGTATAGTATGTCGTCCAAAATCACTCAAAAACGTCATAGTATAGCATGTCGTCAAAAATCACTCAAAAACGTCATAGTATAGCATGTCATCAAAAATCACTCAAAAACGTCATGGTATAGTATGTCGTCCAAAATCACTCAAAAACGTCATAGTATAGCATGTCGTCCAAAATCACCCAAAAACATCATAGTATAGCATGTCGTCCAAAATCACTCAAAAACGTCATAGTATAGCATGTCATAAAAATGTCATCGTATAGCCTGTTAGAAATGTCATAGTATTGTATGTCAGAAATGTAATCGTGTAGTTTGTCGTTAATAATATCACAGTATGTCTGACATTCCTGGCTCATGTTTGTCTGGGGGTTTGGGAGGTAACCTGTCCTGTGCGTCCGCTCCTTCTTCTTCCTGTCGTTTCAGGTGCGAGCCTCGTCTTCCTCCTCCCTCTGGTCTGCCTTGCACAGCGGCTCCGCCTGCTAATCAGTGTCCACACTACAAACCTGGGTTGTGTGCGGGTCCACGGTCTCTTCTCTCTCGCTCTCCGCCTCCTCCGTGTGTTCATGGGGCTGTTCAAGTCTCGCCCTGCTGACGGCTGGCTGCCACACGGTTCATCACGCCATGAACATTTCAGTTTAGTTACTTTATGAAAGCCTTAGTAGAATGTTGTCATGTTGTTTAAAAATGCTTATTTTGTAAATAAACTTTCCTTTTGTGCACGTTAACCCGACCTGCGTCCTCCTATTTGGTGCGACAAAGAGGCAGTCATAGCATACGGCATAAAAACGTCATAGTATAGCATGTCGTCCAAAATCACTCAAAAACGTCATCGTATAGCATGTCGTCCAAAATGCGATAAAAACGTCATAGTATAGCATGTCGTCAAAAATCACTCAAAGACGTCATAGTACAGCATGTCGTCAAAAACCACTCAAAAAGGTCATAGTATAGCATGTCGTCCAAAATCACTCAAAAACGTCATAGTATAGTATGTCGTCAAAAACCACTCAAAAACATCATAGTATAGTATGTCGTCAAAAACCACTCAAAAACGTCATAGTATAGCATGTCGTCAAAATCCACTCAAAAACGTCATAGTACAGCATGTCGTCCAAAATGCGATAAAAACGTCATAGTATAGTATGTCGTCCAAAATCACTCAAAAACGTCATAGTATAGCATGTCGTCCGAAACCACTCAAAAACGTCATAGTATAGCATGTCGTCCAAAATCACTCAAAAACGTCATAGTATAGCATGTCGTCCGAAATCACTCAAAAACGTCATAGTGTAGCATGTCGTCCGAAATCACTCAAAAACGTCATAGTGTAGCATGTCGTCCGAAATCACTCAAAAACGTCATAGTGTAGCATGTCGTCCGAAATCACTCAAAAACATCATTGTATAGCATGTCGTCCAAAATGCGATAAAAACATCATACTATAGTATGTCGTCAAAAACCACTCAAAAACGTCATAGTATAGCATGTCGTCAAAAACCACTCAAAAACGTCATAGTATAGCATGTCGTCAAAAACCACTCAAAAACGTCATAGTATAGCATGTCGTCAAAAATCACTCAAAAACGTCATAGTATAGTATGTCGTCAAAAACCACTCAAAAACGTCATAGTATAGCATGTCGTCAAAAACCACTCAAAAACGTCATGGTATAGTATGTCGTCCAAAATCACTCAAAAACGTCATGGTATAGTATGTCGTCCAAAATCACTCAAAAACGTCATAGTATAGCATGTCGTCAAAAATCACTCAAAGACGTCATAGTATAGCATGTCGTCAAAAATGTGATAAAAACGTCATAGTATAGCATGTCGTCCAAAATCACTCAAAAACGTCATAGTATAGCATGTCGTCCAAAATCACTCAAAAACGTCATAGTATAGCATGTCGTCCAAAATCACTCAAAAACGTCATTGTACAGCATGTCGTCAAAAACCACTCAAAAACGTCATAGTATAGCATGTCGTCCAAAATCACTCAAAAACGTCATAGTATAGCATGTCGTCCAAAATCACTCAAAAACGTCACAGTACAGCATGTCGTCAAAAACCACTCAAAAACGTCATAGTATAGCATGTCGTCAAAAACCACTCAAAAACGTCATAGTATAGCATGTCGTCAAAAATCACTCAAATACGTCATAGTATAGCATGTCGTCAAAAATCACTCAAAAACGTCATAGTATAGCATGTCGTCAAAAATCACTCAAAAACGTCATTGTACAGCATGTCGTCCAAAATCACTCAAAAACGTCATTGTACAGCATGTCGTCAAAAACCACTCAAAAACATCATAGTATAGCATGTCGTCAAAAACCACTCAAAAACGTCATAGTATAGCATGTCGTCCAAAATGTGATAAAAACGTCATAGTATAGCATGTCGTCAAAAATCACTCAAAAACGTCATAGTATAGCATGTCGTCCAAAATGTGATAAAAACGTCACAGTATAACATGTCGTCAAAAATCACTCAAAAACGTCATAGTATAGCATGTCGTCCAAAATGTGATAAAAACGTCACAGTATAGCATGTCGTCCAAAATGCGATAAAAACGTCATAGTATAGCATGTCGTCAAAAATGTGATAAAAACGTCATAGTATACCATGTCGTCCAAAATCACTCAAAAACGTCATAGTATAGCATGTCGTCAAAAATCACTCAAAAACGTCATAGTATAGCATGTCGTCCAAAATCACTCAAAAACGTCATAGTATAGCATGTCGTCAAAAATCACTCAAAAACTTCATCGTATCGTATGTCGTCAAAAATGTGATAAAAACGTCATAGTATACCATGTCGTCCAAAATCACTCAAAAACGTCATAGTATAGCATGTCGTCCAAAATCACTCAAAAACGTCATAGTATAGCATGTCGTCAAAAATCACTCAAAAACTTCATCGTATAGTATGTCGTCAAAAATGTGATAAAAACGTCATAGTACAGTATGTCGTCAAAAATCAGTCAAAAACGTCATAGTATAGCATGTCGTCCAAAATCAGTCAAAAACGTCATAGTATAGTATGTCGTCCAAAATCACTCAAAAATATCATAGTATAGCATGTCGTCCAAAATGTGATAAAAACGTCATAGTACAGCATGTCGTCAAAAATCAGTCAAAAACGTCATAGTATAGTATGTCGTCCAAAATCAGTCAAAAACGTCATAGTATAGCATGTCGTCCAAAATCACTCAAAAACGTCATAGTATAGCATGTCGCCCAAAATGTGATAAAAACGTCATAGTATAGCATGTCGTCCAAAATGTGATAAAAACGTCATAGTATAGCATGTCGTCAAAAATCACTCAAAAACGTCATTGTACAGCATGTCGTCCAAAATCACTCAAAAACGTCATGGTATAGTATGTCGTCCAAAATCACTCAAAAACGTCATAGTATAGCATGTCGTCAAAAACCACTCAAAAACATCATTGTATAGCATGTCGTCAAAAACCACTCAAAAACGTCATAGTATAGCATGTCGTCAAAAACCACTCAAAAACGTCATAGTATAGCATGTCGTCAAAAATCACTCAAAAACGTCATAGTATAGTATGTCGTCAAAAACCACTCAAAAACGTCATAGTATAGCATGTCGTCAAAAACCACTCAAAAACGTCATAGTACAGCATGTCGTCAAAAATCACTCAAAAACGTCATCGTATAGCATGTCGTCAAAAACCACTCAAAAACGTCATAGTATAGCATGTCGTCAAAAATCACTCAAAAACGTCATGGTATAGCATGTCGTCAAAAACCACTCAAAAACGTCATAGTATAGCATGTCGTCAAAAACCACTCAAAAACGTCATAGTATAGCATGTCGTCAAAAATCACTCAAATACGTCATAGTATAGCATGTCGTCAAAAACCACTCAAAAACGTCATAGTACAGCATGTCGTCAAAAATCACTCAAAAACGTCATCGTATAGCATGTCGTCAAAAACCACTCAAAAACGTCATAGTATAGCATGTCGTCAAAAACCACTCAAAAACGTCATAGTATAGTATGTCGTCAAAAATCACTCAAAAACGTCATAGTATAGCATGTCGTCCAAAATCACTCAAAAACGTCATAGTACAGTATGTCGTCCAAAATCACTCAAAAACGTCATAGTATGGCATGTCGTCCAAAATCACTCAAAAACGTCATAGTATAGCATGTCGTCAAAAACCACTCAAAAACGTCATAGTATAGCATGTCGTCAAAAACCACTCAAAAACGTCATAGTATAGTATGTCGTCAAAAATCACTCAAAAACGTCATAGTATAGCATGTCGTCAAAAACCACTCAAAAACGTCATAGTATAGCATGTCGTCCAAAATCACTCAAATACGTCATAGTATAGTAAGTCGTGAAAAATCACTCAAAAACGTCATAGTATAGCATGTCGTCAAAAATCACTTAAAAACGTCATGGCATGTCGTCAAAATCCACTCAAAAACGACATAGTATAGCATGTCGTCCAAAATGCGATAAAAACGTCATAGTATAGCATGTCGTCAAAATCCACTCAAAAACGTCATAGTATAGCATGTCGTCAAAAACCACTCAAAAACGTCATAGTATAGTATGTCGTCAAAAACCACTCAAAAACGTCATAGTATGGCATGTCGTCAAAAACCACTCAAAAACGTCATAGTATAGCATGTCGTCAAAAACCACTCAAAAACGTCATAGTATAGCATGTCGTCAAAAATCACTCAAAAACGTCATAGTATAGCATGTCGTCAAAAACCACTCAAAAACGTCATAGTATAGTATGTCGTCCAAAATGTGATAAAAACGTCATAGCATTGTATGTCGTCCAAAATCACTCAAAAACGTCATAGTATAGCATGTCGTGAAAAATCACTCAAAAACGTCATAGTATAGCATGTCGTCAAAATCCACTCAAAAACGTCATAGTATAGCATGTCGTCCAAACTCACTCAAATACGTCATAGTATAGTAAGTCGTGAAAAATCACTCAAAAACGTCACAGTGTAGCATGTCGTCAAAAATCACTTAAAAACGTCATAGCATGTCGTCAAAATCCACTCAAAAACGACATAGTATAGCATGTCGTCCAAAATGCGATAAAAACGTCATAGTATAGCATGTCGTCAAAATCCACTCAAAAACGTCATAGTATAGCATGTCGTCAAAAACCACTCAAAAACGTCATAGTATAGTATGTCGTCAAAAATCACTCAAAAACGTCATAGAATAGTATGTCGTCAAAAACCACTCAAAAACGTCATAGTATAGCATGTCGTCAAAAACCACTCAAAAACGTCATAGTATAGCATGTCGTCAAAAACCACTCAAAAACGTCATAGTATAGCATGTCGTCAAAAATCACTCAAAAACGTCATAGTACAGCATGTCGTCCAAAATCACTCAAATACGTCATAGTATAGCATGTCGTCAAAAACCACTCAAAAACGTCATAGTATAGCATGTCGTCCAAAATGCGATAAAAACGTCATAGTATAGTATGTCGTCCAAAATCCCTCAAAAACGTCATAGTATAGCATGTCGTCCGAAACCACTCAAAAACGTCATAGTATAGCATGTCGTCAAAATCCACTCAAAAACGTCATAGTACAGCATGTCGTCCAAAATGCGATAAAAACGTCATAGTATAGCATGTCGTCCAAAATCACTCAAAAACGTCATAGTATAGCATGTCGTCCAAAATCACTCAAAAACGTCATAGTATAGCATGTCGTCCAAATTGCGATAAAAACATCATAGTATAGTATGTGGTCAAAAACCACTCAAAAACGTCATAGTATAGCATGTCGTCAAAAACCACTCAAAAACGTCATAGTATAGCATGTCGTCAAAAATCACTCAAAAACGTCATAGTATAGCATGTCGTCCAAAATCACTCAAATACGTCATAGTATAGCATGTCGTCAAAAACCACTCAAATACGTCATAGTATAGCATGTCGTCAAAAACCACTCAAAAACGTCATAGTATAGCATGTCGTCCAAAATCACTCAAAAACATCATAGTATAGTATGTCGTCAAAAACCACTCAAAAACATCATAGTATAGTATGTCGTCAAAAATCACTCAAAAACGTCATAGTATAGCATGTCGTCAAAAACCACTCAAAAACGTCATAGTATAGCATGTCGTCAAAAACCACTCAAAAACGTCATAGTATAGCATGTCGTCAAAAACCACTCAAAAACATCATAGTATAGCATGTCGTCAAAAACCACTCAAAAACATCATAGTATAGCATGTCGTCAAAAACCACTCAAAAACTTCATAGTATAGCATGTCGTCAAAAACCACTCAAAAACGTCATAGTATAGCATGTCGTCCAAAATCACTCAAAAACGTCATAGTATAGCATGTCGTCCAAAATCACTCAAAAACATCATAGTATAGTATGTCGTCAAAAACCACTCAAAAACATCATAGTATAGTATGTCGTCAAAAACCACTCAAAAACGTCATAGTATAGCATGTCGTCAAAATCCACTCAAAAACGTCATAGTACAGCATGTCGTCCAAAATGCGATAAAAACGTCATAGTATAGTATGTCGTCCAAAATCACTCAAAAACGTCATAGTATAGCATGTCGTCCGAAACCACTCAAAAACGTCATAGTATAGCATGTCGTCCAAAATCACTCAAAAACGTCATAGTATAGCATGTCGTCCAAAATCACTCAAAAACGTCATAGTGTAGCATGTCGTCCGAAATCACTCAAAAACGTCATAGTATAGCATGTCGTCCAAAATCACTCAAAAACGTCATAGTGTAGCATGTCGTCCGAAATCACTCAAAAACGTCATAGTATAGCATGTCGTCCAAAATAACTCAAAAACGTCATAGTATAGCATGTCGTCCAAAATGCGATAAAAACATCATACTATAGTATGTCGTCAAAAACCACTCAAAAACGTCATAATATAGCATGTCGTCAAAAACCACTCAAAAACGTCATAGTATAGCATGTCGTCAAAAACCACTCAAAAACGTCATAGTATAGTATGTCGTCCAAAATCACTCAAAAACGTCATAGTATAGCATGTCGTCCAAAATCACTCAAATACGTCATAGTATAGCATGTCGTCAAAAACCACTCAAAAATGTCATAGTATAGCATGTCGTCAAAAATCACTCAAAGACGTCATAGTACAGCATGTCGTCAAAAACCACTCAAAAACGTCATAGTATAGCATGTCGTCAAAAATCACTCAAAGACGTCATAGTATAGCATGTCGTCAAAAACCACTCAAAAATGTCATAGTATAGCATGTCGTCAAAAATCACTCAAAGACGTCATAGTACAGCATGTCGTCAAAAACCACTCAAAAACGTCATAGT
Organism: Dascyllus trimaculatus; assembly: GCA_024666655.1. Lineage (NCBI taxonomy): Eukaryota > Metazoa > Chordata > Actinopteri > Pomacentridae > Dascyllus > Dascyllus trimaculatus. The sequence goes on from JAMOIN010001941.1 coordinate 11,201, forward strand.
ATAGCATGTCGTCAAAAACCACTCAAAAACGTCATAGTATAGCATGTCGTCAAAAACCACTCAAAAACGTCATAGTATAGCATGTCGTCCAAAATCACTCAAAAACATCATAGTATAGCATGTCGTCAAAAATCACTCAAATACGTCATAGTATAGCATGTCGTCAAAAACCACTCAAAAACGTCATAGTACAGCATGTCGTCAAAAATCACTCAAAAACGTCATAGTATAGCATGTCGTCCAAAATCACTCAAATACGTCATAGTATAGCATGTCGTCAAAAATCACTCAAAAACGTCATAGTATAGCATGTCGTCAAAAACCACTCAAAAACGTCATAGTATGGCATGTCGTCCAAAATGCGATAAAAACGTCATAGTATAGTATGTCGTCCAAAATCACTCAAAAACGTCATAGTATAGCATGTCGTCCGAAACCACTCAAAAACGTCATAGTATAGCATGTCGTCAAAATCCACTCAAAAATGTCATAGTACAGCATGTCGTCCAAAATGCGATAAAAACGTCATAGTATAGCATGTCGTCCAAAATGCGATAAAAACGTCATAGTATAGTATGTCGTCCAAAATCACTCAAAAACGTCATAGTATAGCATGTCGTCCAAAATCACTCAAAAACGTCATAGTGTAGCATGTCGTCCGAAATCACTCAAAAACGTCATAGTATAGCATGTCGTCCAAAATAACTCAAAAACGTCATAGTATAGCATGTCGTCCAAAATGCGATAAAAACATCATACTATAGCATGTCGTCAAAAACCACTCAAAAACGTCATAGTATAGTATGTCGTCAAAAACCACTCAAAAACGTCATAGTATAGCATGTCGTCCAAAATCACTCAAAAACGTCATAGTGTAGCATGTCGTCAAAAACCACTCAAAAACGTCATAGTATAGCATGTCGTCCAAAATAACTCAAAAACGTCATAGTATAGCATGTCGTCCAAAATGCGATAAAAACATCATACTATAGTATGTCGTCAAAAACCACTCAAAAACGTCATAGTATAGTATGTCGTCAAAAACCACTCAAAAACGTCATAGTATAGCATGTCGTCCAAAATCACTCAAAAACGTCATAGTATAGCATGTCGTCCAAAATCACTCAAAAATGTCATAGTATAGCATGTCGTCAAAAATCACTCAAAAACGTCATAGTATACCATGTCGTCAAAAACCACTCAAAAACGTCATAGTATAGCATGTCGTCAAAAACCACTCAAAAACGTCATGGTATAGTATGTCGTCCAAAATCACTCAAAAACGTCATAGTATAGCATGTCGTCAAAAACCACTCAAAAACGTCATGGTATAGTATGTCGTCCAAAATCACTCAAAAACGTCATGGTATAGTATGTCGTCAAAAATCACTCAAAGACGTCATAGTACAGCATGTCGTCAAAAACCACTCAAAAACGTCATAGTATAGCATGTCGTCAAAAACCACTCAAAAACGTCATAGTATAGCATGTCGTCAAAAACCACTCAAAAACGTCATAGTATAGCATGTCGTCCAAAATCACTCAAAAACGTCATAGTATAGCATGTCGTCCAAAATCACTCAAAAACATCATAGTATAGTATGTCGTCAAAAACCACTCAAAAACATCATAGTATAGTATGTCGTCAAAAACCACTCAAAAACGTCATAGTATAGCATGTCGTCAAAATCCACTCAAAAACGTCATAGTACAGCATGTCGTCCAAAATGCGATAAAAACGTCATAGTATAGTATGTCGTCCAAAATCACTCAAAAACGTCATAGTATAGCATGTCGTCCGAAACCACTCAAAAACGTCATAGTATAGCATGTCGTCCAAAATCACTCAAAAACGTCATAGTATAGCATGTCGTCCAAAATCACTCAAAAACGTCATAGTGTAGCATGTCGTCCGAAATCACTCAAAAACGTCATAGTGTAGCATGTCGTCCGAAATCACTCAAAAACGTCATAGTGTAGCATGTCGTCCGAAATCACTCAAAAACATCATTGTATAGCATGTCGTCCAAAATGCGATAAAAACATCATACTATAGTATGTCGTCAAAAACCACTCAAAAACGTCATAGTATAGCATGTCGTCAAAAACCACTCAAAAACGTCATAGTATAGCATGTCGTCAAAAACCACTCAAAAACGTCATAGTATAGCATGTCGTCAAAAATCACTCAAAAACGTCATAGTATAGTATGTCGTCAAAAACCACTCAAAAACGTCATAGTATAGCATGTCGTCAAAAACCACTCAAAAACGTCATGGTATAGTATGTCGTC